>SJYQ01001793.1:683915-749632 GCA_006410935.1 Redunca redunca
ATATATATATATATATATATATATATATAGTGTTTTAAAAATTAGATCCATTTTGTCAAACTGTCCTACAAAAATGCTTTTGTAATTTATAGTATCTCCAGGAAGAAGGGTCTTCATTTTTTTAATCTTTACTATCACTGAAACTATGTATATAAATTACTGCCAATGCTTAATCCCCGTTATATTTTTCCTTTTTTTGATTACTTGTGCCATAGAAATTTTCACATGTGTCAACTGACTTGTAGTCCATGACAGATTTAGAGGGCACCAAACTCTTCTTCTCCACTCCAGTACTCTTGCCTGGAGAGTCCCGTGGACAGAGGAGCCTGGTAGGCTGCAGTCCACGGGGTCGCGAAGAGTCGGACATGACTGAGCGACTTCACTTTCCCTTTTCACTTTCATGCACTGGAGAAGGAAATGGCAACCCACTCCAGTGTTCTTGCCTGGAGAACCCCAGGGACAGGGGAGCCTGGTGGGCTGCCGTCTATGGGGTCACAAAGAGTCAGACACTACTGAAGAGACTTAGCAGCAGCAGCAGCAAACTCTTCTTAGAAAAGACAGCATTTTTACTTTTAATCATTGAATTAATTATTATCAATATTAATATATTTATTTACTATGTATTAATGGAAATGCTCTCCCAGATGACCAGTAGTCCAGCAAAGCTTGGGGATACATTGGAAGCTTGGGGAGGAAAGGATGGATGGTAAGCGGGTAAGGGCAGTGAAGAAGCAGGTTAGAAATTGTGAGATGGAAGCTCAGGGCACTTAAACTCAGAGGGAGGTAAGTGAGGGTGGGCAGAGGAATAACTACAGGGAACTAAAGAGGAGGAGACTGCACCAGGATAATAGATCCTTATGAAGATCACTGATGCTCTTAATTATAACCAGAGGCACTGCGGATCCTGCCTTGTTAAGGAACAATTAAATGTTCTTCAGTTAGTTAAACTGATGGAGGCAGGGCAGTGGGCCCCTGGCTTTTAGAATCCTCTTCAGAAACAGGGATGACACACCAGAGGGCTGGAGATCTGAAAGGGTAGCACACTTGGATGGGCAGGAGAGCTGTACCTGTTAGCAGGTACTTCCCACTCCTTGTGAATTTCGGTCTGCTGCTGTGTGTCTCCTCGTGATGGGGGTAGTCATCACAGTGGTTTGAGAAGGTGAGACCCATGCCAAGATAGCTGTGAAGTTTTTAGATTTTCTGTTAATCCTCAAGCACATCTGAGAAGACAGTTGACTGTACGGAATGGAAAGCAGTGATCTAGGCTGATGACCACTGCCTCCTCCCTACATAGACATTTCTTTCTCCAAAGATGCTCCTGAAAATGACCAAAGTCTCAAAGACACTCTTCACTAAATAAACAAAGAAACTGGGATAACAGAAAACTTGGGGGAGATTCTGATGTCCCTATGTTTGAAAAACTAGTTAGCTACACTTCCTTGGCTCCTTTCACTTTCTCAAACACTCTTTTCAGATAAAATCAATAAATATTTATGGGGCTAGGTGCTACGGGTGATACAAAGAAAAATGAGCCACAGTCTCTAACCTTGAAGAGATTCAGCTTAATGACTATTTAAGAGTCTCCCCCCCAACCAAAACTCAATGTCATCATGATTTAAATGCAGGAGCAGAACTTAATAAATCTTATTATGAATCATACTTGGAAAGGGAATAATGCTTCTGGAAAACAAATGTTAAAGGATGATAAATTCCTCTTTCCCATCTTCTTGGAGTTTCTGCATCTAAAGGTGGGCGCAATGCTAACGAGCTTGAGGACTCTCATGTTTTAAATTGAGGAGGGAAAGGCATGCAGGAAGGCTCTGGAGGAGCTTCAAACTGGAGAAACACAGATATGGGAGAGGCTGAGGAGGTATTCTCCTGCTGACTTTAACGGTTAGTCATAATGGCTGCTCTTTCTTTCCTTCTCCCAAATTCTTTTAGTTAAACCTGCCAATAGATGCTGAGCCAGAACTAAAGCCCTGCCCCCATCTGGTACTTGAGTTCCATCTCTTCCCCCCCCGCCCCCACCCCGCACCTCTCACTCCCTCCCACACTGGCTTGCTGCCACTACACTACAGTGAAATCCCCGCATCCAATGTAATCATTGAGTCTTTGGGGTTTCTTTTTGTTTGTTTGCTTTTAAAACTACTCAAGGAATACGTATTCCTTGTAGAAAATTCAGAAAGTAGGGGGAAAAAAAAGACAAAACAGGGAATTCCTTAGCCATCCAGTGGTTGAGACTCCATGCTTACCAGTGCAAGGGGCATGGGTTTGATCCCTGGTCGGGGAACTAAGATCCCACATGCTATTGGCAAAAAAAAAAACCAAAAACCCACAAAATCAAAATAATTGTAGTCCCATGAATTAGAGATTGGCACTGTGAACATTTTGGTGGATGTTCAATGACTTTATCAATTTTGCTTAAAAAAAAAAATCCTGAACTACTTTCTACCAAATTCTTACTTTGAATTTGGGTTTTAACACGTTACTGACTCGTGGGGGGTGGGGGGGAGTGGTTTGAAGCAACTAATGTCTGCAGCCAACAGCTCTTTATGTAAATGAATACTGAAATAGCCAGGGACGGCGGTGCTTGGTGGGCTGACGTCTCTGGGGTCGCACAGAATCGGACACGACTGAAGTGACTTAGCAGCAGCAACAGAAGTTGTACTAATACGTCTCTGTCAATAAGTTATGTTAGACCACTGTCCAAATTCAACAATTAGTCTAAGTATCACATTATTGGCAAGACCTTGCTGACCCACTCCTGCCATTTACCACAGAGACTCCCTTTCTGGGAACCCTGGAGTTCCCAGTCCCCCTGACTCTGGCTTGCTTTACATCAAGGCAGATAATACCATCTAATATGTAGATATTGACACATTTTCCCAAGGGAGAATATGAGCTCCATGAGGACATGGATTTTGTTTGTTTGTGGCCATATCCCCAGTGCTCCAGGGCAAAGGATGCTGAAGAATAAGCCCAGATTATCCAGAGAACCGTGAATGCTTCTCTTTGCCAACAGTCAAGAGCTGTTAGGAACAGACGATGGCCTTTGCAGGTCTGTTGCTCCTTGGCACTTCTGCCAGCAGAGGGGAGGGAGGGAGAGACAGGAGGAGAACAGGAGACGACGTGTGGCCAGTGTGGACTCTGCTGCTAATTTCTGGGTTGAGTTTGAGCATGCAGCTTGTCCACCCTGAGACCCGGTCTTCTGACTAATGCAAATGAGAGAGCCTAATGCCTACAGGCTCTTCCATTGCCTTACTCCTCAATACTATACAGACTCTTCGGAGAACATGAACCCAGAGAAAGCAGGGTGTGTGTCTAACCATGACCTCTCCATGCAGTCCACCTTCTTCCACTGGCACAGCAATGGACAGTTCTCTGATTTCATTTTGCTTATCTCATTAATTTGTTGTTGTTTAGTCACTAAGTCATGTCTTACCCTTTTGCAATCCCGTGGACTAGAGCCTACCAGGCTCCTCTGCCCATGGGATTTCCCAGGCAAGTTTACAGCACTGGGTGGCCATTTCCTTCTCCAGGGGATCTTCCTGGCCCGCGGATCAAGCCTGTGTCTGCTGCACTGCAGGTGGATTCCTCACTGCTGAGCCAACAGGGAAGTGCATCTCATGAATTCACCTACTGGCTAACCAGTTTGAGATTTTCAAACAGAAGCATGGAGGGCACCCAAGACACCTTGTCTGAGCAGGACTAAACAGTAGAGACAGGGAGAGGCAGCTGAGAAAGACCAAGAAACTCCACCCATCAGATTAAATGCTAACTTCAGAGAAAAGGAGAAGAGCCCCCCAAAAGGCAGGGGAGCTAATTTTCACACAATCCATCCAAATCTTATTTAAATCCTCCCTATGCAACTGTCATACTGCACTAATCCCACGGGGATTACCCAAACAGGTGCCAATCTGAACCTGGCACCTCCTCCTCCACCCCTCAGAGAGGGAGCAGGAAATTCGGAAGGGTTGTGGGATCCCCTGAAAGCTGCTGCTAAATCTCCCATAACTTATTTAGGAGAATATATCCAGATTTCTATCAAATCTGTTTACTGCATTATATAACTGGCTTATTGTGATTCTGTGACTTTTATCAAAAGGCTAGATCTAAATTGCCGACACAAATATTCCTTTTCACATTCTCTCCAGATGAGTGATTGCAGTCCAGGTTTATTCTCCAGTCTTTCTGGATTGCTGTAAGCTTGCAAGAGCAAATACTTTTTTTTTTTTTTTAAAGGAAGAGTGCTTCAGGATAACAGCAAATTTATACTCATCAAGTGATTTATTTGTTCACCTGTTCATCCATTCACTAAATAGTTATTGAACATCTCCTATCAACAAGACACTGATCCAGGCAAGGGGGATAAAGAATGTCATTCAAACTTGGAGAAAAATATGCCATTCACCAGAGCCAGGAGTTAGAGATCAGTCTCCTGTCCTCACTGCAGGTCTGCTGAATCCCTGGACCCTGCTCCCATGTGGAGATGGAGACCGTCCTCCAGATGGAGACCTCCTGCTCTGACTTACATCAGTCTGGGGGTTTCTCTGTGGCAGCCTGTGTTCTTCCTTTTTCCTTCCAAGTCCTTGTCCCCAGTACACACCCCCCTGGCAGCTTCTCTGGCTCATGAGTTACCAGAGGCAGGACCTTTGGAAAGCACTTTGGTTTTTAAAGGCCTTACCTAGCTGGGTAATCAGAGAAAGCACCTATCCATCCATTTCTCAGAGTCAGCATATGGACTGAATGAAGGAGACGGGCGAACGAGCTGCAAAAGACACAGTGTATGTACTGGTGCTGTGCAGAGGTCACTGCCCTCATTTAGTAGAGGAAGGTGATAAAATGCACCGAAATCTAGAAAACAAGTTTGCTTTTTGGCCTGCTATCCAGGAAAGCACAAACAGACTTGGGTAAGGAATTTCTCTTCTGCTACTCACTGGCTACAGGACCATCTCGGGTGCTGATTTTAAAAAGAGACGTGGATGGACCTGGAGCCTGTCATACAGAGTGAAGTATGTCAGAAAGAGAAGAACAAATATCATCTATTAACACATATTTGTGGAATCTGAAAAAAAAATGGTACAGATGATCTTATTTGCAAAGCAGAAACAGAGACAGATGTAGAGAACAAATGTATGGACACCAAGGGGGAAAGCAGAGGGATGAGATGAATTGGCAGATCGGGATTGACATATATACACCAGTGATACTATGTATAAAATGGATAACTGAGGAGAAAGTACTGTCCAGCACAGGGAACTCTGCTCAATGCTCTGTGTGACCTAAATGGGAAGGAAAGCCAAGAGAGAGGAGCTATATGTACACATAGCTAATTCACTGTACTACACAGTAGAGACTAACACAACGTTGTAAAACAACTATCAGTTCACTTCAGTCTCTCAGTTGTGTCTGACTCTGCGACCCCACAGGCTGCAGCATGCCAGGCCGCCCTGTCCATCACCAACTCCCGGAATTTACTCAAACTCACATCCATTGAGTGGTGATGCTATCCAACCATCTCATCCTCTGTCATCCCCTTCTCCTCCCACCTTCAATCTTTCCCAGCACCAGGGTCTTTTCAAATGAGTCAGTTCTTCGCATCAGGTGGCCAAAGTATTGGAGTTTCAGCTTCAGCATCAGCCCTTCCAATGAATATTCAGGACTGATTTCCTTTAGAATGGACTGGTTGGATCTCCTTGCAGTCCAAGGGACTCTCAAGAGTCTTCTCCAACACCACTGTTCAAAAGCATCAATTCTTTGGTGTTCAGCTTTCTTTATAGTCCAACTCTCACATCCATACGTGACTATGCCCTAATAAAAAAAATGTGTTTCAGTTTCCCTATTTGTAAAATGGAGATAAAGAGATCTCACCTCAGGGTTACTGTGAGGATTAATAAATGTTACCTTTATTGAGCATTTATAGTGAGTCAGGCAGCATGTGAAGCATTTTCACAAACAGAATCTCATTTAATCTCAGTTGTTTGAACTCATGCTAGCCGTGGTGAAGGATTTGCCATTTCTGTTTGCCAGGAAGAATGTTTTCCTGGAGCAACCAAGATAGCTTTGGGCTTAGTCTATGTTCGATACAGGATACAGGATGCTTGGGGCTGGTGCACGGGGATGATCCAGAGAGATGATATGGGGTGGAAGGTGGGAGGGGGGTTCAGGATTGGGAACTCATGTACACCCATGGCTGATTCATATCAATGTATGGCAAAACCAATACAGTATTGTAAAGCAAAATAAAGTAAAAAAAAAGAAATTTGGTGAAATCTCAGAGTTGATCCAAACGTCTACAGTGATAGCCACCAGCCACATGTAGCTACTCAATTTCACATTAATTAAAATTAGATCAAATTAAAATTTAACTCTCCTAGTTACAACTGCCACATCTCAAATGCTTAATGACCAATGTGGTTAGCAACTACCTTATTGAACAGTGCAGATATAAATCATTTCCATCATTGCAGAAGGTTCTGTTGGATAGACTTGAGAGATGGAAAATCAGTTATGATAGGAGAAACAGAAAAGTCAACAGGAGGGCCTGAGGGTCAATCCCACTGAGGCTTATGCAATTTTTACATGGTTTCAAACATTTGTGGGGACCAACAGTGTTCTCATTGGTGGACTGTCCTGAAAAAGTGCTTTCAGGATATTTAATGGCTTTATAGGGCTTTTCTTTACCACTACCCACCACCCTCCCCCCCTCCCCGCCCCCCCACACACAGTAAAGAATCTGCCTGTCAATGCAGGAGACACAGGAGATGTAGGTTCATCTTCTCCTGTGTTGGGAAGATCCCCTGGNAGTTGGACACGGCTGAGCACGTCAGAGAAGCCAATGGCAACCCACTCCAGTGCTCTTGCCTGGAAAATCCCAGGGACGGGGGAGCCTGGTGGGCTGCTGTCTATGGGGTCGCACAGAGTCGGACACAATTGAAGCCACTTAGCAGCAGCAGCGGCAGAGCACGTAGAACAATGGCTCTATAAGGCAGCTTTAATAGCTATGGTTACCAACAGTTCAGCTTCATTCAAATGTATCAGTCGTGTTGGACTCTTTGCGACCCCGTGGACTGTAGCCTACCAGGCTCCTCTGTCCATGGGATTTTCCAGGCAATAGTCCTGGAGTGGATTGCCATTTCCTTCTCCAGGGGATTTTCCCAACCCAGGGATTGAACCTGGGTCTCCCACATTGTAGACAGACGCTTTACTGTCTGAGCCACCAGGGAAGTCCAGATCTTTTACTAATTAGCAAAAATAAAATAAAGACATTTTTTAAAAAGTCATACAGAATCCACCCCTACCGTTTGCCCTGACCATGTTAATTCTGACAATCTGTCCCTAAGGGGCCACTTCCCAAATACATGGTGTGGTAAGCCTAGTTTAACCTACCATATACTAGTGCTTCTAGCCTCTCTCAGGTCACACCCAGTGCTCCTTGTAAAATGCAAATGTGATCACATCACCCAGCTTTAGAATTCCCTTAAAGCACTCCATTTCCCAGAGTACCCATAAGAAGCCCTTGGGCTGTGGCAGGATCCCCTTCACAAAGGGACTATGCAATTTGTCAAATCTCTCACCATCACTCCTTCACCCCGCCCTTGCCCTCACAGCCTCTTCTCCATCCAACCCTCCAGCGGCTGCCTCATTCACTCACTCATTCCTTCCACAAATATTAATCCAGCACTGCTATGTGCCAGACATTCTAGAAACTAGAGATGTAGTGGTAGAGACCACAGAAAGCAAGATGAGCTGCCTGCAGTCGTGGAGCCTCCAGTGTAATAGGAGAGGATGGGCAACAGAGAAACAACATGTTTAAGATATATATTGATAGGATGCCAAACAGTGATGGTGCTACAGAGGCCAAAAAATGGGTGGTGGGGGGCAGTTTTTTATATTTAGACATTACATTATTCTCTTAAAGCCTTTGAAGCTGTATTTGTTCATTCATTCACTCAATGAGATTTTGCTGAACCCTTAGTATGTGCTGAAAGATGCTATGTGTGCTGGGATTAGACCAATGAACAGAAAAGACAAAAGCTCTGCCCTGGTAGGGAGAGCTTACCTGGTAGGGAGCCTACCAATCCTAAAGCAAATCAGTCCTGAATATTCATAGGAAGGACTGATGCTGAAGCTGAAACTCCAATATGTTGGTCACGTGATGCGAAGAACTGACTCATGAGAACAGACCCCGATGCTGGGAAAGACTGAAGGCAGGAGGAGAAGCGGACAACAGAGGATGAGATGGTTGGATGGCATCACTGACTCAATGGACACGAGTTTGAGTAAACTCTGGGAGTTGGTGATGCACAGTGAAGACTGGCGTGCTGCAGTCCATGGGGTGGCAAAGAGTCAGATGCGACTGAGTGACTGAATTGAACTGAACTGAGGGAGCTTACATTCTAGCAGCAGAGACAGTAAATAAGATGATACTGTAAAAGCTCAGACGAAGGTAAGGTGGATAAAGCAGGTGAAGAAAGATGGGAGTACACAGATGGGGCTGGCGTAGGTGGTGTTCCCACCCATAGAGAAAGTCACTATACCTGTACAGGCATATTACATACGTGCATGGCTTACAGTTGCTGGAATGCGCTTTCCCCGTGGTGCACATGGGGCCACCTGCTCCTTCAAGCCCTGACTGCAATGGTGCTTCCTTGGAGCTTTTCGGATCCTCTCTCAACTGGGTCCTCCCTATACATTGCAAATACCCTGATTTACATAGCATCACACAATATTACATTATGCTTTTGTGTTTAGGTTTATGTTAGTTCTGCTGGGTTTAAATTCCTGAAGGACAAGGACTGTGTCTTATTCATCCTCACATTCACTCTAGAAACTTTCATGGAACACCCACCGCAAAGCCTGGCTAGCTTCCTTATTGTAGAGAATAAAAGAGGAACCCCTGACATTTTGTCCCTGCTTGAAAGACTGCCTTTCTTTTTACTGCATTCATCTGTAACAAAGAACTCATGTGCCATTTAAATGAAATAATAGATGGAAAGTGTCCACAACAGTACCAGAATGTGGAAACTGCTCAGGACTTATGGGCAATTTAGATTATTACTGTATCAATTTTTGGAGATCCACTATAACATATTCTATTACCTAGTATACTATTAATACATTTCTGATTTTAGTCTCCGACCAGAGTAGCCCCGCAGTGGGTGCTACAGTTCTGGGAATTCTGTACAGCTTGTCTGCTCACTAACGAGATGGTGCAATGTCTTCAAAGATGAGCTGAGTTAGAGGTGACCTATGTCACTTCCAACACTCTTCATACTGAGACATGGTGGAGAGACTCTTTGTCTTCAAAGCCTGCAGTGCTGACTCTTGTGGCCCTTTGCTCCCAAGCCTGAGCTGCAGAGCAGCCCTCACTTCATAAATCTTCTCTGCTGTTTGCCTCCTCCCACCACTGCTGCCAACTCCCTGGGGATTCTTCCCTCTTAGCCCCCTATTTCTCCTCTTTTATGTCACCTATAGATCGTCCTTCAGAAACCAGAAAGAACCTCGGCAGCCCACCCAGACAAAACTGAGTGTGGCACCCACCTGTCCCACTTAAGTCTGTGAGACCAACTTGGGCAGATATGTCTCTGGGTCTCAGAATGTTCTTGTAAAGTGGGGACAACACTGGCTTTTTGTTTGTTTTTATTTTGGCTGAATTGGGTCTTAGTTGTAGCGTGTGAGATCTAGTTCCCCAACCAGCGGTTGAACCCAAGCACCCTGCATTGGAGAAGGCAATGGCACCCCACTCCAGTACTCTTGCCTGGAGAATCCCATGGACAGAGGAGCCTGGAGGGCTGCAGTCCAAGGGGTCGCTGAGGGTTGGACACGACTGAGTGACTTCACTTTCACTTTTCACTTTCATGCATTGGAGAAGGAAATGGCAACCCATTCCAGTGTTGCCTGGAGAATCCCAGGGATGGGGGAGCCTGGTGGGCTGTCATCTATGGGGTCGCAGAGTTGGACACGACTGAAGCGACTTAGCAGTAGCAGCAGCACCCTGCATTGGGATGGCAGAGTCTTAGCCACTAAACATCTAGGGAAGACCCAACACTGGCTTTTAAGGCAGCTAAGAGGATGCTCATATCTTCACATAACAGGGCTAGCACACAGGTTGAATTGTTATTAGTGCCATGGCTGTTTTGTGTCTACTTCCAAGCTCAGGGACTTCTGAAAGCTTGAGGACACAAAAACATTCTCGCTGAATAGCTGGCTATCTACTTGATGTGGTTATGCAAAACCAATACAGTAATGTAAAGTAAACTAAAGTTAAAATAAAAATTTTAAAAGTAAAAAAAAAAAAAGACACAGCTCAAGAATTATTAATTAGGCTCAAGCAGGAACTATGTCGTTATACAGAGCTAGGAAGAGACTGAGGTCACTGGACCTGCATCAGAGGCAGGTCAGACAGAACTGCTGATAAAAGTAGTAAAGAAGATGAATGCATACTCTCCACTGTGCATCCCAACCAGTCAGGACTCAGTAATTTAAAAGACAATGCCAGGCACTCATTTCAAGGTGAGAGGAAATTCTGAAGGTGAAAGAATCTTCTCAAAACTTCCTTTTAATTAAAGTGTTGGTTGGCTGCATTTCCCCTGAGCTTATAGCTCTTTGTTTATGATGAAGAAGTCACAGAAGGCTCTGCCTAGACAATAAGCCACTTAATCTGAAGCTGGAATTCTATCACTGGCTTTACAACTCCATTTCTGTGTCCAGCACTGGGTAGGTTTGAAAAGCTTTTGGAGAGCATGGATCCATCTGTCTTTTCGACTGTTGCTGCCTGTGTAGCTGAAACTAAGCAAAACTGTCCAACTGACACAGAAAAGAAGAGGAATTCAAGATGTAGCTGAACTACTATAAAATGCAGACATGGTCAGGGGTTAAAAAAAACATTCCAGAGGCAGCCGTAAAGCAAAGTTTTTGTTGAGATGGGGACCAACCCACTGAGGGGGCCGTGGGACTAGACAGATGACAAGAGTTTCTCCAAATATTAGAGAACCAGAAAGATGCAAAAGTTGCTGTGTTCTGTCTGCACAGAGTGGGAGCCAGGAAAGTGCTGAAGTACTAATGGAGTGATGAAAGAAAAGAAGAAAAGCGAGCAGATGAATAGGAAACAGCAAGACTGATGGAGACTGGTTGTCCGCTGGCAGGTACAGAGGAGACAGTGTGTCACCAAGGGAGATGTGAGAAAGGCACTGAGATGCTCTGGGCTCCAGATGAAGCTTCTGTAGTGGGGAGGCACAGAGGGCTAGCAGTTTGGGCTGCAGACTGTAAGGCCAGCAACAGAGCCCACCTTGATTTCCCAAGGCCAAAGCGAAGCTGAAGGAGGGTAGGTGAGGAACTGGGTGTCAGCCACCTGCTGGGCACTGTGCTCTATCTGGATGCGGGTCATCATCTCTTTTGATGCTGCTCCAAATTCACCCAAGTGGAAAGCAATATTATTTTAATTCTACAGCAGAGGAAACAGAAGCTCTGAGCAACACTTTGGTTGCACAGCACGTGGGAAGCAAGTCCAGACTCAGGCTGATCTGTCCAAAGGCACAGATCGTGCGCTCCCAGAGCTCTGCATGTCCTATCACTAACATAATCCCTAACAGTCCTTGGGAATGAATATATGCCCAAATGAGTCAGGAGGACAAGGGGGCCACAGAGGATGAGATGGCTGGAGGGCATCACCGACTCAACAGACATGAGTTTAAGCAAACTCCAGGAGACAGTAAGGAAGACAGGGAAGCCTGGTGTGCCGCAGTCCACGGGGTCTCAAAGAGTCAGACATGACTGAGTGGCTGAACAACTATATGGAAGGGCCTACTGACCTTGTCTTGGGGTTTAGAACAGTATCCGCCATAACAGCGAGTCCCCTTGGGAGGGCAATGTGGGATGATGAGCACTCTGTCCTGAAGGCAATGTATTCTACCATCCTGCCTGCTAACATTTCATTTCCAAGGCCAAATAGGAAACGGCAGCATACCCCATCAAAGTTATGTTTAATTGCTGGGGTGGTGAGGAGGGTAGTAGGGCTCAGGCAAGTAAAATGTGTGTACTCTCTTGAACCGAGGAAGAACCTATCTCTGCTACTTTCTTGGTAAAATTCATCCCTGCCCAAGTGGATGTCCCTACCAGCATGGTGTGGTTTTTGTTGTTGTTGTTTTGTTTTGACAAGCTCACACCTATAAGCAACTTTTGTGGAAGTAATACAATTGCTCAGTCTAATGGAAATGATAGATTGACTCTGAGTGCTGGTCCAGTCCATTGGCCAAAGGGCTTTACATGAGTTCTGCCCAATTACCCATCCTCAACAACCCTATGAGGTGGGCAGCACAGTCATACACATTCTGCAGATGAGAGAACTGAGGACACAGTGGTTGAGCCACTGCCCCAGGAGAGGACTCAAGCTAGGACGTCCTGGGACTGGGCTTCACAGCTGTGTAATTGGACTCAAGAGCCTTCATTTTACCCAGTGGTCCTAGGAAGCTTATCTCCTTGGTCCACATATGCATCATACAAAGCGAGTATACATCAGCATCCATTCTCTTGACGCCGTTGTGAAGCTCTGCTAACATATTTGTTAAATCCTGTCTTCTGACAGTAGCACTCATGAGGCGCTTTCTGTTTGCAAAGCACACAGCAGTCGTTCAATCCCTTCTCCAGGCCCTCATCTCAAAGGTGTTACTTCAAGTATGGCTATGCCCATCCTAAGTTTAACATGGTACAAGGGTAAATGCCCAAGAGACATTTAATTCTGAATCTCTTCAGCCAAAGAGCTGAGTCTGAGAACTGGGTAATTTGTAGATACCAGCTATGCTTACAGCTGTAGAGAACTTTGCCGAGAGGAGGCAGTACACTGTGGTCAGATGATCAACTCTGGAGACAAACAGCCCTGGGTGTAGATCTGGAATTTTTCCACTTATGGGCTACAAGCTTCTGAGCACTGAAGCTAACCAACATCTTTGTTTCTCCCACCTGTAAAATGCAGATAGCAATGCTTGTCTCTTGGTGCTCTTGTAAAAAGTGATGGAGATGAGCTTCCCTAGGTAAGTGCTACCTGATGGGTTGTACAAATGACTGGAATGGCTGAGCTGCTGCTAAAATCCAACACAGATTACTGCCCATGAAAGTGTTCAGCACAGTGCCTACCATGTAGTGAGCATTCAGTAAGTGGTAGCTGATGATGACAATAACTGCGTCAAAATATTAGACACTGTGTTGCCATTTATACTTTGATTTGATCAATAACATTAATGCCTTGTGAATTTTTATCTTTTCAACTGTCTCAAACTGATTTCCCACTAGTTTTTCCAGTGGAGAATCACAACTCCCCTTGCAGGTAGTAGCTCAACTAATATAATACTCATTTTGCAGATGAGAAATGCGAGATTAAAGAACTAGCTTCAAGGCGCTAGGTTAATGAATATCACTTCTGTGGCGAAGACCAGGAACTGGATTCTCCTTTTTAATCTGCCACTGCTCTAAGAAAACACCTGCAGGTCCTGCAGAATCACAGCCAAGAGAGCTCATCGACTTCTCCAGGACCACGCAGCAGGCCCGTGAGAAAGCAGGAGACTGCCTGGAGTCCCTGTCCTCTCCCTGTGCTGCTTTCAGGCAGATGGCTGCATCCTGGGGTTCAGAGGGAGAGCCAAACTCCATTCACAGATGCCATCCAAGCCCCAAGCCCAGGAAGAAGTAAGGACTTCCTCTCCTCTCTGCCTCCTGCCTGCAGTTCATCAGGAAGTCCTTCAGGAACTAGCCTCTGACTCCTGCTCCTCCATTTGCTTCCCTTCAGTGACCCTGGTTTCCTTTCTCTTCTTCAAACATCACAAACTCGCTCCCGCTTCTGCGCATGCTCTTGTCTGCTCAGAACACTCCTCCTCCGGCAAGTGATGGTATCTTCTCTCGGCTGAACCTTCTCATCTTTTGTGACTTAATTTTTTAAACTTCTTGGCAGTGTTGCATGGCATGTGGGATCCTAGTTCCCCAACCAGGGATGGGACCCATGCCCCCTGTCTTGGAAGACTGGAGTTTTAACCACTGAACCGCCAGGGCAGTCCCTCATGTTTTGTGACTTTAAACAGTAGCCTCCTACAGCCTTCAACTCCCAGCCCTCAATCTGTCATGTTGCTCCTTCTTGCACTTCTCACAGCACTGACTCCCATCTGAGATAACTTCCTTCTTTACGGTCTGTTTCCCCCAACTAGAAATCTACAAGCCCGGTGCCTGTATTGTTTACTTCATGCAGCTCTTGGAATTTAGCAGGAAAAGAAAGATTCATGCCCTCACAGTATCTGCCTACGGGAGATCAAAACTGAAGTTTGTATTTCAATAGACTGGCATCATGGCAAGCTCTAACTTGGTCCAATGTGATGTTTTCTCATCTTTTCTAGTCAATGAACAACTTTGTACAAACCTATGAATTTATTCCTTCCTATGCAGAACATAGTCTTCAGACTCCATCTCCTATCTGACCTTCCCCTTTTTGCACTTAAAAACTCTCAGCTTTTCTCTCTGCCATCTATTCAGTAATTTTTCCCCATTGGTGTGTGTTCCCTAACCTGAAGAGGAAGTAATACATTCAACTTTGTTTCTTTTTGTTTTTATGTTTTCTTTTTATATTTGTTGATTTTTGTTTTTTGCTTCTATCAATGAAAACTGGGCTCTTTCTGTAGTACTCTAAGATACTTGGAGAAGGACCCAAATCCTAGGCTCAAGATCCAGACTGTCACGTTCAGACCCTATTTTTGCTATTTTCTTAATTAAGTGAAATAAACAGTCTATGCTTCAGTATACTCAGTAGACACTAAGGACCATGATAAAATGCCTGCCTCCTGGTGACTGGCCAAGAGGGCTATGTAAGTGCCAGCTATAGTAATTACTCTGCACAGTTTAAAAAGAGTCCTGTACTTCAGTGGAGATGATTCATGGAAGATTATTGCTAGAAGCACAGGGCTATATTCATGTTACTTTCTCAATGTGATAAAACATACAAAGTGTCCAGAAACTATTGAATAAGTAAGAGCAACACTTCTAGTGCGAGGCATGAGCATCAATATAATATATTATTAGTTACTTCTGACTTTTTCCTAATACCCTGTTTCCATAGCACCTTATGTCATCAGGCCTTATAATAATTATTAGGTATGTGAATGCAGAGTCAAAATTTTATATTATAAATATATTATGTACACATTAAAACACATATGTATACATGTATACATGAGATAATATGTAGTTCTGCTTATATGTTTCTCTTTTCTTCTTTGTATAAGCTTCTCAAAGTAGAAAATGGGTTTAATTCACTTTTGAATCCCTGGTGCTTAGCACACAGTGAGGTGCTAAGTGGGACAGGATTCTCTCAAAAGACCATCACATCTGTTAATGGATATTTTGGTGGCTTTCACGTCCTGGCTATTATAAATAGTGCTGCAATGAACACTGGGGTGCATGTATCTTTTTCAATTATTGTTTTTTTAGCGTATATGCCCAGTAGTGGGATGGCTGGATCATATGTTAGTTCTATTTTTAGTTTTTTAAGGAATCTCCATACTGTTCTTCATAGTGGCTATATCAATTTACATCCCCACCAACTGAAGTGTATATATATACACAATGGAATACTGTTCAATCACTAAGTCATGCTCGACTCTTTGAGACTCCATGAACTGCAGCATGCCAGGCTTATGTAATGGAATATTACTCAGCTGTAAAAAGGAATGCTACTGGGTCATTTATAGAGACGTGGATGGACTTAGAGTCTGTCATACAAAGTGAAGTAAGTCAGAAAGAGAAAAACAAATATCATACATTAAAGCATATATGTTGAATCTAGAAAAATGGTACAGATGAACCTATTTGCAGGGCAAGAATGCAGATGCAGATGTAGAGGATGGATGTGTGGACATGAGTCGGGGAAGGGGTGGGTGGGACAAACAGAGATTAGACTTGATATACACACTGCAACGCATAAAACAGATAGCTAGTGGGGACCTGCCACACAACACAGAGGTTTCAGCTCAGTGCTCTGTGATGGCCTAGATGGGTGGGATGGGGGCGGGCGAGGAGGGGCATCCAAGAGGGAGGGGGTATATGTATACGTATCGTTGATTCACTTCACTGTACAGCAGAAAGTAACACAACATTGTAAAGCAACTATATCCCAATTAAAAAAATAAGACCATTACATTTAAGCTTTGGAACATCTTTAGGCAGTGAAGGAATTATCAAGGTACTTACTTCATCTCAATCTTCCCCAAATCCCTAATCTCACCTGTCCAGTTATAGGCACAAACATCGTTTGAAAACCATGATGCTGACAATTAATGCAAGGGAAAAGTATTATTTAAAGTGCCGAATCTCCCAAGGGAGACTACTCAGCTATACAAATTCTAGTGCGTTTTTCTTAAAGAAAAACACATCCTATCACTTCCTGGTTTATAAAGTAGTTAGTGTATGTGCTTGCACCATTCTGTCTGATTGTAAGTGCAGAGCCTCTATCTGCTGACTACTTAACCTCCCTAAATCTGTGTGTCCTCGTCCATAAGTGGTGCTAAAAAAAAAAAAAAAAAACACTTTTCTTTCAGTGATTGTTGGGAGATTAAATAATGCAATATGTATGAAGCCATTAGTCTAATGATCAGCTTTATCAATAAACGGAATGTCTTATTATTACTGCTGGCATTACTATCATTGTTATGACTTTAGTACTTGCTAACACAGAGGCCAGTCCAAGCAAATGACCTAATGGAGATTCACTGAGCAGTTAAAGGAAGAGTCGCCATTCCCAGAAGGACGGGAGGAGGATTGCGTGCTCTCAGCTCAGATGTGAGTGCAGTGGAGAGGGGCAGACCTCCATCTCTGGACCAGCGAAAGGATGCGAGCTTCTGGAGGTCCCATGGGAGGCCCAGCTCAGGACCCTCCATGGACAGGCTTGGGACATAAAGAGGAACCAAGAGAGTGACGGCGCAGCGCAGGAGCGTCGGGGGAGGTGCTGAGACACTTCAAAGGAGCTGCTGGGCTGAATGTGAGAAGTACGGGATTGGAAATGATACATTAAAGAGTTGGACTGAGAAGGCGAGTGGATTAGAGCCACTCTCCAAGTCAGGGATGAAGCTAATGAGGCTTTTCTTGTCACCATCTGTAAAAGTTTATTACTTATACTTCAAAGGCAGCGAGCAGCAGAGGGGCTGGGGAGAGGCACTGTTCCTCCGAAGAGGAGCAGGAAACAGAACATGCTGCCTTGGAGAGAACGTGGGAGGTAGACCCTGGGTCACTGCTGCAAAAAGAGCCCAGCTCCAGGGGGCATGGATCTGGATGCATGCACCTGTGGTGATCAGGAGCTGGCAGTGGTCACAGGGTGGGAGGACAATGGATCAGAGGGACGATTAATGAACTTTATTGTGGGGTAGGAGATGGGCTGGCTGCCCTGAAATTGCCTTCTGGCAGCCCTCAGTTCTGGTCTCATGTGCTCTGGGGTCCTTTCCTGGATCTGGTAGGAAGTGCTCCAAGTCTTTCTTAATCTCAGCCTTGCTGAACACCTGGCTGTCCATCATCTCATGTTCTAAATAAACACAGTGGTCCAGATGGGATGGCAGGCAGCTTGCACAACAAGGCGGCTTGTTCACTAACCCAGGCATGATGTGGATGATGCTGCCTTCCAGTTTAAACCAAGTCACGTTGGACAGTTCGTAAAGACAGGGAGAGGAATGGGTATTTGTCCCCTCATTAGATGTTAGTTGAGCGTTTACTATGGTGTGTCAGGAGCTGGGGATACATCAATGGCAGCCCATGGCAGCCCAGGTCCTGGACTCCTGGGGCTTACAGTCTAATGGGGGACACGGACATTAATCAGAGAATCATGCAAGCACAGATGAATGTAAAATGACAGCCAAGATAAGTGCTACAGAGGGAAACACATGATGTTTATGTAGAAGTAAAACAGGAGGAACTGATCTGAACACAGGGAAGACAGCTCCACCATGAGGGAGGAACATGTGGAAAGGCCCTGAGGAGGGACGGAGTTTCACTCCAGAAACACAGAACACCAGTCTTTCCGGAGTGAGCTGGGAAGAGGTAGGTGTGGACAGGCAGAGAAGAAAGCAGCCTGGTGTGGACTTTTGTCTGTATTGTCCACTGCTGACCCCTCCAGCTCCTGCTATGTACTTTGATAGTGCATAGGAGGAGTTCAAGTAGAAATACCAAGGGAATGCAAGAGTACCTACTATGCACTAGGCTCTGTGCCAAGCTTTTATATCCTGTACCACACTGATTCTCATCAAATCAACTCATCTTGCTGACAGAGACTCGATAAACCCAGAGTTATGGAAGTGGTGTATCCCAAGGGCGAGACCCCAATCCAGTATGCTTCAGAAAGTTTCCTGTTTTGTGCAGTGGAGTAAAAAATCACCGGGTGAGTTATTGAACTAGAATAATGAGGTGGGGAAAGTTTGCCCAGAATACCTTAGACACAATTCCTGCTCTCAGAAAAGCAGTCAACAACACTGACTAGGAGATGGTGCAGTCACCATGGAAAATGGGGTGGCAGTTGCTCAAAATGTACATACGGACCTACAACATGACCCAGAAATTCTAAGTATACACCAAATGAAGACATACATCCATGCAAAAATCTGTACACAAATATTCATGGTAGCACTAGTCATAAAAATTAAAAAGTGGAAATGACCTAAATGTCCACCAATTGATGAATGGGATAAATAAAATGTAGTATATTCATGCATCTATAATACATACAGAAACATAACCCTGCTCCTTGCAGTCATATGAATGAATCTTGAAAACATTATGCTAAGCTAAGGAAGCCAGTCACAAAAGGCCATATGTTGTATAAATCAATTGATACAAAATGTTCAGAACAGGCAAATCCATGGAGAGAGAACGTAGATTAGCAGTTACCTAGAGCTGAAAGGATGAAGGAATGAGGAATGATTGCTCATGGGGACAGGTTTCCTTTTGAAAAAGTTCTAAAATTAGATTGTGGGGTGATGGTCGCACAACTCTGCAAGCACACTGCAACCACTGAGCTGTCCCCTACAAACGGGTGGATTTTTACCTCTGAACTATGTCTTAAAAAAAGAACAGTAAGAGTTCAAATATTAGAGTCTAACAGGATTTTGAGTCCTAGTTCTACTAATCGCTAAGCCATGTGAAATAGGGCAGGTGAATATTTTTTCTCTCCAAGCTTTAGTTTCCACATCTGTGCAAGATGCATAAATCAACTCATGGGGCTGCTGCCGCTCCCAAATGAAATATTTCACCTGAAGTCTAAGCATCCTATTTGCCATAAGACACCCGAATCTCAAAGGGAATAGAGCAGTTAACAAAATTAAATCCCATGGCTAGATGCTGTGATTACTGAAACAACAAATGGAATTCAGGAGTACAGTGAATCACCTTTTCAGGCAAGTGCTGCGTTACTCACGCGTTTACTGTCACAGTCTGGATGTGGAGACAGAAACCAGGTGGCTAGCCCAGGTCTGAAGGTAGGCAGTGGATGAAGGCATCAAGGGTGAGGAGGCAGTGAAGGGTTCACTGCCAGACTGACAGAATAAGCTGCTCCATTTCTAACAGCTCAATATTCAAAGTTGAAAATGCTCAGAACATAGGGTCTTCCTGATGAGTCTCTGCTTGTCAGTCTGGCCAAAAGCGAGCAGGCACATGACTTCAAGAGACCATATGTAACTTACAGGAGGAGATCTGGGACTCAAGAGGAAGAATTTTCAAAGGTCAAGAGCTCTTTGGAACAGGTATGGTGGGTTGCAGCGAGAGGTAGTGAGTTCCCTGTCATTGGGGTGTGTTTGTGTGTGTGCGCACAGGCTGATGATGATTTAGGCAAGACAAGCAGGCATCCCAGGCTTTCAGGATTCCTTGTCATGCTGAGAGTGGGTCATTTTTGGTGTTATCTCTCACTTCCTGTCATTTGGAATCAATTTCCCTCGTCTCCCCCACTTGTCAATGCTTAAGAAAAAGAAGGATCTGACGACAACTGTTCTCCAGGGCAAGCTGCCCTCTGCTCGACAAAGCCCGGGCCACTTTATACCGGATATAATGATGGCGCTGTGCTGCCAGCCTGGCCAAGGGCGTCTCTGGTCCCAGACACTCTGGGGCCCTAAGGCACAGTCAGAGCTGAAAGTCCAAGTCAGAGGGGCAGCAGCATCCATTATGCTTTACAGTTACAAAATGTCCTTAGTTTTAAGACTCACCGCAATGCATTCTCCCTGACACCTGCCTGACTCTCCTCTGAGGTTACATCTTCCCTGAAGGAAGAATGCGTCTCCTTGCAAACCTCTGGGCCTCACAAGATGCCTTGAACACAGTGCGTGCCTGCATGCTATGTCGCTTCAGTGGTGTCTGACTCTTTATGATCCCAAGGACTGCAGCCTGCCAGGCTCCTCCGTCCATGGGATTCTCCAGGCAAGAGTACTGGAGTAGGTTGCCATGCCCTCTTCCAAGGGATCTTTCTGACCCAGGGATTGAACCTACGTCTCTCATGTCTCCTGCACTGGCAGGCGGGTTCTTTACCGCTAGTACCACCTGGAAAACCCTTGAACATAGTATTGCTGCATAAAATCTATATAATGTTTTAATCAGAGAAAGAGATATTCTTCTTACTCAGGGCTAGGGAGGCAGCTGCTACTTCTGGAGCAATTTTCCATTTAAACCCAGCAGTAAATGACAACTATGGACCAGGCATAGAAACCACACAGCTCCCACGGCCAGAAATTGACTCCCCTGGGACAAGGATTCAGCATGAGGGGTGTACAACTGCTGATGTATCCTATCGCTCGGCTGGACACCACTTGCATAATTCCACCCAGGAAGGAGCTGAGATAGGATTATAGAGCTAGATAAAGAATCTGTTTGGTCCCAAATGGATCCCCTTCATTCGTAAAAATTCTAGTGAATTTTTCAGCTTTCTTGCCTAAGATTAGCAAGCTGCTCAGAATCATCTGAACAACGGAGGTTATGAGCACAGACTGCAGGGCTTTGTGCCAGATATTTGGGAGACCTCAGAGCAAGAGTCTCTGCTTTCAGGGTCCTCACAGGCTGAAGGGACCAGGAGTGAAGCATTGTGAAGAGATAAGGAACTGACAATTATGAAAGGGGCAGAGAATTGCCAATTATGAGTGTCACAGGTGTGAGCCATGTAAATAGAGGGATGTGAGTACCCAGCCCATGGTGACACCTGAGAGAAGCCTTAAGGATGAGTTGGAACTTAGCAGGTTGATGAGATGAGCCTTGGAGCTTTTGCAAAGGCACAAAGACCTGAGAGCTTGTGAGTCTAATGAACCACAGAGTTCAGCATGGCTGAAACAAAGGATCTGTGTGGGCGCCGGGGGCTGGAAGGGAAACCTAGAGAGGAACCCTGAACATATAGCTAAGGATGCTGATGGTCCTTAAGTACATGCCCAGAGAAATGAAACTGACACAGGCTACTGCACGGATGGACCCCGAAGGCTTTATGAAAAGAGCCAGTCACAGAAAGAACACCGAATGATTCCATTCATAGGAGGTACTTAGAGCAGTCAAATTCATGCAGATGAAAAGTACAATGGTAATTGCCAGGCAGGGGGACAGGAGGGATGAGAAGTCAGTGTTAAGTGGATACAGAGGTTCAGTTTGGGAAGATTAGTGGATAGGGTGATGGCTGCATGTAGTGTGAGTGTACTTAATGTCACTGTACACTTACATGGTTAAAATGCTGATTTCTGTTATATATATTTTACCACCATTCTTTTTTTTTTTTTTTAAAGAATGCACCCAGGAAGGATGGTGTGCTGGTAAACACGTTTAGGACCACCCTTCTCTAATCTGTAGAAGTTCAGAATCTCAGGCTGTCTTGCACTGATGCAATATGGGAATCGTATACTCGTGGGAACTGTCTTAGGCTGTTTATAAATAATCGAGCAGTTTTAAGTAGCTGTCACCTCCTGAAAGAGGTGAAACTTCCAATCACACAATTTTCCCCTCCTCCCCAAGGTTTTTTTTTTTTTTTTTAACAAATGCCCCTAATTTTATACCTTTGGGTTGAGGAAGACAGCTGAGACAGCCAGGCTTCCCTTTGATAACTTGCTCCTTCTTCTAATTAACAGGACCCTGCACAACTAAACATCTGCCAATTTCAAAAAATTTCACAGTGATGAGCTTTGATCACAGTAGAGCACACAGCATCTGTTCTGAACAGGAGAGTTTCACAAAGCACAAATCAGACCATTCACTCCAACGCCCCACTAGACTTAATCCAACCCCCTGAAGACTGTTGGGAAAGTCAACCCTGGTTAAGGAACATACAGTTGCTGCCAACTGGAAGGAGCACCATGGGTTCCAAGGTAGCCCTTCCCCTGTTCCAACATACCCCACGTTCATGGACAAGTGGATTGGAGAACCACGTTAATCTTATCCTTCACCATTTCTTGGAAGAATTCTCTAAAACCTGCATTTGGTAGCTCTATTTTTAGCTTCTTATAAAAATGGAGCCATCGTATGATCCTGCAATCCCACTCCTGGGGTATATCTGAAGAAAACCATAAGTCAAAAAGACACATGCACCCCAATGTTTCAGTTCAGTCGCTCAGTCATGTCCGACTCTTTGTGACCCCATGAATCACAGCACGCCAGGCCTCCCTGTCCATCACCAACTCCTGGAGTTCACTCAGACTCACGTCCAATGAGTCGGTGATACCATCCAGCCATCTCATCCTCTGTCGTCCCCTTCTCCTCCTGCCCCTAATCCCTCCCAGCATCAGAGTCTTTTCCAATGAGTCAACTCTTCGCATGAGGTGGCCAAAGTAATGGAGTTTCAGCTTTAGCATCATTCCTTCCAAAGAAATCCCAGGGCTGATCTCCTTCAGAATGGACTGGTTGGCTCTCCTTGCAGTCCAAGGGACTCTCAAGAGTCTTCTCCAACATCACGGTTCAAATGCATCAATTCTTTGGCGCTCAGCTTTCTTCACAGTCCAACTCTCACATCCATACATGACCACTGGAAAAACCATAGCCTTGACTAGACGGACCTTTGTTGGCGAAGTAATGTCTCTGCTTTTGAATATGCTATCTAGGTTGGTCATAACTCTTCTTCCAAGGAGTAAGTGTCTTAATTTCATGGCTGCAGTCACCATCCGCAGTGATTCTGGAGCCCCCCAAAATAAAGTCTGACACTGTTTCCACTGTTTCCCCATCTATTTCCCATGAAGTGATGGGACCAGATGCCATGATCTTCGTTTTCTGAATGTTGAGCTTTAAACCAACTTTTTCACTCTCCTGTTTCACTTTCATCAAGAGGCTTTTTAGTTCCTCTTCACTTTCCGCCATAATGGTGGTGTCATCTGCATATCTGAGGTGATTGATATTTCTCCCGGCAATCTTGATTCCAGCTTGTGCTTCTTCTAGCCCAGCGTTTCTCATGATGTACTCTGCATAGAAGTTAAATAAGCAGGGTGACATTATACCGCCTTGACGTACTCCTTTTCCTATTTGGAACCAGCCTGTTGTTCCATGTCCAGTTCTAACTGTTGCTTCCTGACCTGCATATAGTTTCTCAGTGTTTACCACAGCACTGTTTATAATAGCCAACATGGAAGCAATCTAAACATCCATTGATAGATGAATGGATAAAGATGTGGTGTACATACACAACAGAATACTACTCAGCCATAAAAAGTTACAAAGTAATGCAGTCTGAAGCAACATAGATGTAATAGAGATTATCATATTAAGTGAAGCAAGTTAGAAAGGGAAAGGCAAACATCATATATCACTTATATGTGGAATCTAAAAAAAAAAAGATACAAATGAACTTTAAAAAAACCCCACAGACATAGAAAACAAACTTATTGTGTCCAAAGAGGAAAGCAGGGGAGATAACGAGCAAGGACCGACTGTATAGCACAGGGAACTATATTCAATGTTCTACAATAACCTATAATGAAAAAAACTCAGAAAGAATATATATATGTATGTATATTCATAAAGGAATCAGTTTGCTGTACACCTGGAACTAACACAACATTACAAATCAATGCATCATTTGTACAAAACCTGCATTTGGTAACTCAACACCAAAGTTTACATATTTGATTTCCTATTTGAAAATTATCCTTTCTTGGCTTCTCTTCCTTCCCTTTGGGTCTAGTCTCACGAAATTCAGAAAGAATTGTCACTTGGTGAGCTCATCCATCAATTTCTGTCATGCCGATAAATCACTTTTCACTTCCTGGAGAAAGTTACAATGTATATCCTGACATCTCTATAGTTACTATGCAGGGTGCATCCCAAAGGTTGATTCACAACTTTCCAGTGCGCCCCAACTGAATCAGCTCATCCTGGCATTCATTAAAAAACACCACCATGTGTTACTGCTTCATGTGGTCTTGCCTCAAGAGAAGCATCCATCCTACTGAGACGGTGTTTGCATGTAAAAGACAAACATGGCAGGCGGATATTGAAGAAAACTCTGAGCGAATTCAAATGGTGGGGATGTCTTTGAACCACAACTGCTTTCCTCTCTAGAGTCATTAGTGCTAATTACTAACAACTACCCTGGTGACAAGTGCTGGCAGTTACTTAGCTGCTAATTGGCTTCAATTTACCGCTCTGATTGTGTGGTCACAGGTATATATTTGCTTGGGGAGTGAGGAAAAAGAGCAGGTATACCAGTCCTTAGGCTGGTCTTATCAAAGTGATCACCTACCTGAAGTGTTCAGCCTAAGCCAGTGGCCCTCAAACTTTCCCATGTGGCAGAATCACCGGGAGGGTTATGGAAGCCCAGACCACCGGGCCCCACCCTCCAGAAACTCTGATTCAGTAGGTCTGGGGTGGGAGGCCAAGAATGTGAACATCTCAAATGTTCCCAAGTGGTGCTGATGCTGCAGGTCCCAGGCAGTCTGTTGAGAATCTCTGGCCTCAGAGTATATGCGTGGTCACTGTAACAACCAGTTATGAAGCCGGCTGTGCACCAAGCGGTAGCAGGGTATGAGTCTCTGTCCCTGCAGCCCCCTGAAAGAGTGAGGCAGGACCACTGATACCCGGGAACGTGCACACAGTGTCTGCTGGGCCCACACTCCCTCTGAGCGCTGTGCAGGTTATCTGCTTATTTATTTCAGCACCAGACAGCCCTGTGTGTTAGGAACTTCACAGATGAGGAAACTGAGCCACAGAGAGGTTAAGTCACTCGGCCAAAGCCATGCAGCTAATAAAAGGTGGAAGTAAAATGTGTGCCCACATTAACTGGCTCCAGAGGGTCCTACTGACTAAGGACTAAGCTGCTGGTGAGTGATGTCGCCCATCTTTCAGTGGATAAGAAAACTGCAACCTGCAAAGTTGGAAACTGACTTAGCTTTTGATTCTGAAGTCTGTGCTATATGTCAGGGCTTTCTGATGACAGATACATAGTTCCCGTTCTTGAAAGTGGCAGGCTCATAAATGCACAAGGTTTAAGGTGGAGGGTGCCATGGTGGTGCTATAGTGTCAAGCCATCCATCACACAGAAAGCGACTCTCTTCCTCTTCTACTGATGGGCTATTAAATGACTAATGACACCAATCTGGGGGAGCCAGATTTTGCTCCCATTTGGCCAGATGTTTCCACATGTGGCAGCTGCACTTGGGCATCTTCACACACAGCTTGTATTGCTGCCTCTTCCTCACGCCGCTGGTACCGCCCGCGTGAGTGGTAACTGTGTCTTCACCTCCTTATGCCTTCACGTGGAGAGATCTGGAAGCTAAATACCTTATGTGGTAATATTTGCATCTCCTTTACACTGTTAAGGAGGCTTGAAGGCTTTGACACAGACAGCACGGGTGGTATTTTCCTGGCATTTAAGGAGGTTTTCTACATGTTATCCATGTTGCTGCTACAGAGAGCAAAGCAGGAATCAGCTTTGCATCGTAAACCCCAGAGCCTTTCTGGCTCTGTTATCATAAGTTCCCGAATATTCTAAGGATTTAGGTGAACTAAGCAGTTTCACCACTGAGATTAATCCCATAAAGACAGGATGACTCTGGACTAGAGAATGACGTTTGCAAGCCCCTATGGCAGGGATGGTATGCTTCAGGAGACGAGAAGAAATATGTTTACACAGAGTGTGTCTTCTCACATCTAACTGCCTCCATTGCATCCAGTTTCTATCTCGAGGCCCTTTCTGCCTACTCCATCTTTGTGAGACAAATCTGAGTGATGTCAAAGTTGCTTTTTCCCCATGAAACCAAATGCCATTTTTCTACCTAGTGGCCAGCCTTTCCTCCTCCTACTCCACCAAAAGAGATGCCTCTGTCTAACTGTCTACCTGTAAAGGCCACCCCGACGCAGGAAGGGACCAGGGTGTAACATCTCATCTGATCTCTTCATTTTACAGGGAGGAAAACTGAAGTCCAGGAAATGGAACAGTCTTTTTGTCAGGTGGTGGGCATACAATTAAAATGATTTTTTTGAAAGCCACTATTCTCCTCCATCTTTTTTTTTTTTAATCAAAACCATCCTCTTAAAGAAAAATCAAAGTCATGGACATAACTGCATTAAACATTAAATTTTTCCTCTGCTAGGGTTCTCTCTGACATCTTTTTTTTTTTTTTCCCCCACTATAAAGCAGTACATGCCTTTTAAGAAGAAAATCAACACTGTAGATTAAGAACCTTAGGAAAATTCAAGTCCTTCGACTCAGAAATCACATTCTGCTCATTTATACTCAGTGATGAACCTCAAAGAATGAACGCTATATGCTAAAGAAATTCAACAAAGTCTTCATTAAATTTACAAAAATTCAGAAACATCCTAACTGGCCCCAAATAAGAGAATGTCTTGAAAGTAATGATGATGACAAGTCACTAGATGGGACATAACCCAGCCAGTGAAAGCGATTATGAAGATCAGTAATGTTACGTGAAAATACAAAGCAGGAGTCAGAACTGTGCACAGAAGGAAGACAACTATATTTAAAAATATGCAGAAAAAGAAATTGGAAGTAACTAATCAAATAACGGCAGTCTCTAGGTAGGCAATGCGTGATTTCTCTCTCCTCCCTCCTGATTTTCTCTAGTCTCCAACATATTCTGTGATGCAAATGCTTTATAACAAAGAAGCATATTCACTGATATTTAGTTTTTACATCATTTTTAAATGCCTGAACCAGACGTGTTGCATCACTCAGACCAAAGTTTTTGCAAAAAGAAGTCCTTAGTACCCGAGGATCCCAAACAATGTAAATACTGCATCCAGATGCTATTGATGGTGAAACACAGGTAGAAACAGGCTGTCAGGATGTGCTCTGGTGTGACCATTAATCAAATGCTCAAATAAAAGTAAGTCATGTAAAAGAAAGGCACTGCAGGAGAGAAGGCTTTCTGCAAAAAAGGAACCATGTGCTGGCTAGGGGAAAAAGATTTGTAACAAGTGCAGCCGGTTAGTAAGATTAATGAAAGGAGAAACCACTTTACATGGTGGTCAGTCTTCAATAATTTAAGGGTAATCGAGACTAATTTCAAGGTAATAGGAAAAGCTACCCATGTCTAAATTTTGGCTGAGCCTCCTTTGTGTGCTAAATGGGCTAACTCTTGTGAAATCTGAGTATTATTGAGCATGGAGCCATTCAAGCGCTTTTTGGTTCCAATTCCAGACTGTTATAAGGCTGGGGTCCTGAATCTTACAAATGGCAAATGGTTGTGGACCAGCAGCAAGAAAATGCTTTTGCCCCAGGAAATCTGAAAGTGGTAAGGAGGTTGACGGGTAGAGACCCAGGAGGGAGGAAGAGTCAACTTGAAAAAAAAAAAACAACACAAAAACACTAAGATATATGCAAAAGAGGAAGTGAGATCCCCCTGGATTACAACAGGAATGATAGAATTGCATTGGAAGGGTCAGGAATTCATTTTCCTGACCCTGGAACCTACCTGCAAGTGCAAAAGCAGCGGGTCTCAGAGGCTAGCAGGCTGGCTGAAAGGATGTGGTGCAGTGCAGAAAGCTTTAGAGACTTGGAAACTGAGGGGGGTCTGTGTGTGTGTGTGTACAGGCATGCAAACATACACCAACGATGATGCATACATACACAGAGCACAGGTACATATATGTGGAGACTTATGTACACATATATATTTATACAGACACATTCAGTGTTATTGGACTTCACAGATACTGTGTTTTTAATTTTTTTTTTTTTTTTACAAAATGAAGGCTTGTGACAACTGTGTGTCTAGCAAGTCTATTAGTGTTATTTTTCCAAGATTATTTGCTCACTTCATGTCTCTGTGTCACATTTTGGTAATTCTCACAATATTTTGAACTTTCTCATTGTTACTAAATTTGTTACGGTGATCTGTGATCTCTGATGTTACTACTGCAACTCAGTGAAAACTCTGATGATGGTCAGCATTTTTTAGTAATATTTTTAATTAAGGCATGTACATTGGGTTTTTTGGACATAATTATATTACACATTTAGTAGACTACAGTGGAGCTGACTCACTGGAAAAGACCATGATGCTGGGAAAGATTGAAGGCAGGAGTAGGGGATGACCGAGGATGAGATGGTTGGATGGCATCACCGACTCAAAGGAAATGAGTTTGAGCAAGCTCCAGGAGATGGTGAAGGACAGGGAAGCCTGGCGTGCTGCAGTCCATGGGTCACAAATAGTCAGACAGGACTGCACAACTGAACAACAACAGAAAAGCATAGCTTGTATGTGCACTGGGAAACCAGAAATCCGAGTGGCTTGCTTTTTCCAACCTTTGCCTTACTTGCACTGGTCTGGAACTCAACTGCCACATCTCCGAGGTATGCCTGAACCTACACAGAGATGAAGACGTCACACACAGCCACATTCCAGCTGGCTGGTCTATGTGTGGAGGAGAGACAGTCATCCGAGTTCCAACACGACTCAAACTGAGTCTGAAACGCAGACTCACATGGAGCTCAGACACGCACTTCATCTTATAGGACAAGACAGCAAGGCCCAAATAGGCTGACTTGTCTAAGTATGCTGAGGGTGTGATGACAGAAAGGAACTGTGAACAGCAGGATCACACAAACAGCAGGAGCCAGGCCCTGGACTCAGTGCCTCGTGGGCAGCGTCTCCAAGGTGACGGAAGGTGTTCCGACCCCACCCTCCAGATGAAGACAAAAACAAACCCAAACTGACCCTCAGAAGTTATAAGCTCACGGTCTCAGCAAGCAGGAGAGCCAAGACAGGACCTGCATGGAGTCACTCCTGATGGTGGTGAGGGCTAGACTTTAAGCTGGGTCTCTAGACTTGGGTCACAATGCTCCTTTCTTTACAGAGTGATGATGGGTTTTGTCAATGCTAACTGATCCACTCAGACCGTGGCAGACAGCAGACCCTTCCCCATCAGCCTGTGCATCCCGGACATCTGTGAAAACGAGCTCCAGAGGGCAGAGGTTTGGTGCGTTGATTTTCACTGCTGGTTTTTGAAGGGTAGAAGAATCTCTGGCATATGTTAAGCACTGAATACACAGTTGTTGAATAAATGAATTAATTTTGACAGGGATCAGAGAAGAGGAAGCCAAGATTGTCTTTTCTAGAATGTTGGAGCTGGACAGGAACTCTGGGCTCAACCAGAACATATTCAATAGTAAAATGCAGAAAAGTCTTCCTTTTACAGACTGAAGAACCCAGGAGAGGGGTGGTGGTGCTTTGACTTCATCTAACTAGTAGGTAGAGCTGAGGGCAGATGGGATTTAGGCTCCTGACATGCAGGCCGCCATGCCAGGGTGCATATATAACCATGTATAATTCATAGATTGGGCTTCCCCAGTGGCTCAGCAGTAAAGAATTGGCCTGCAATGCAGGAGCTGCAGGTTTGATCCCTGGGTCAGGAATATCCCCTGGAGGAGGGCATGGCAACCCACTTCAGTAGTCCTGCCTGGAGAATCCCATGGACAGAGGAGCCTGGCAGGCTACAGTCCATAGGATCGCAAAGAGTTGGACACGACTGAAGAGACTTAGCAGGCATGAACATACTTCAGAGATCACTGGTGCCCTGTGATGCTTGATGAATTATAGCTTCCTGTGGCCTAGTAAGTTGGTGAAAAGGAATGTGTATCAGCGAAAAAAGGGCTCTGAGCATCCTGCAGTCAAGCATCAGGTGACCTTGTCTAACTCATACTCCTTCAGAGCCCTCCTATAACACAGCCCTTAACACGCCTGGGAAAGGAGTGTGTTTTAGCAGATTCTCAAAAATCAGTGACAAATTCGCCCTCTGTCACATCAAGGCAGTTTCTCTGTTTCATGGTCAGGGTCCTGAATCTTACAAATGGCACCCAGAGGGATGGAGACCAGGAGGAAGAAAGAGTTTCTCCCTGAGAAGATCAGTGATAAGTGGGCCAAGAGTCAGAGGCAAACCTTCACCATTTCCTTGAACTCTTAACTCTTGGCTTGCGTTCATCAGCTGGCCCAAGCACCCCGACTTGTGCACTCCACACACACCTGTGTGCCCAGCACTGCACCAGCCCTAAAGATGATGTTGGGGAACAATGCCAATCAAGCACCAGTCTTCCAGGAGCTCACGCTTTGCTGGGGTAAGAGCACTGATAAGTGATAAACAAGGAAATACACAATGAGTCATATCTTTACTGCAAAGGATGCAGGGAGAATGTGAAGACAGACCCAGGTGTCACCACTAAATGACACCTGAGCAGAAATGTAGAGGAACAGAACAGCAAGCATGAAGCTATGAGGCAGGCGTGTGATCGGCATGAGGAAGGCACCGCAGGGAGCAAGCCTGAAGGGCAGTGGGGCTAGGGGAAGGAGCCCCACATGCTAGCATCCCAGGCACGGCTGGTTGCAGGGTCCTGTGACCTGCACAGTCACACAGGGTCCTGTGCTGAGAAGGAGCCTGCTTGGTTTGAAGCTCTGCTGTGTCACCATTTTGGAATTCATAACTATCACTCTAAAAGGGCCCCATGTTTAATTTTGCACTGGACTCCACAGATTACAAAGTTGGTCCTGCTTCCTACCACTCCACTGGTGGAGGACTGACCAAGAGCACCCTAGAGAACAACGCCTGCATTAACCATGGTGAGCACCCCAATTTTCTCCTGTTTAAGCACCTGTCTCTCATTTACTAGAGACTGGTGACAAGACTCCCACAGCAAAGCCCACAAGGACAGCATCATCACTTATTTTTTTCTAGAGCCTTAAAATAAACAAACAATAATGTAAACACCCTTGTGTTGGGTCCTTGGACTCCAAACCGCAGCCAACTCTTTATTATCTACAACAATAAAGAGAATGAGGAGTGTGAGTAATTCAGACGAGCTGATGAGAATGCCAGCTCTGGAAGGCAGTATGCGCCTTTCTTTTCTGCAGATACTCCTTAACTGTGAATAAGTCCTGGCTGATCATCTGGAGGCCCTACAACCTGAGCCATGGGAAAGCGAACCCTAGATGACTTCAAAAAGCAAGTGAAGAACTCCTCACTCAGCACAGTGGGGGAAAAAAAACGAAAGTGAAAATGTTAGTTGTTCAGTCATGTCTGACTCTTTGCGACCCCATGAACAGGCTCCTCTGTCCATGGGACTCTCCAGGCAAGAATACTAGAGTGGGTAGCCACTCCCTTCTCCAGGGGATCTTCCTGACCCAGGGATCAAACCTGGGCCTCCTGCCCTGCAGGCTGATTCTTTACTGTCTGAGCCACCAGGGAATGCAGTGATCTCGGGCAAAACTCGAAGGCCCCTGAGCTGCCCACGTGGGGGAAGACAGAGACACCCCAGAGAGAGGTTTATCCCTTAGAAGATCTCCTAAGGTAAGGATTCCTCTTCTCAGGAGAGGAAAACTGCCAGTGGGCTCACATTTGCACGTTATACTTTAAAATCCCACTTGCACCAGAAGGGGGCACTGTTAACTCTAAAACCCGCCTTAAGATACAGGTCTTGAGGCTACTTACCTGAGCTGCTAATAAAAAAAAATCAAGCAGACCCTTCAGAAACTGCCATTCAGGTCCCAGATCAGACACTAGGCTCCCCATCTCCCGCCCCTAAACAGTTAACCTCCTAAATATTTTTTAAAAATTGATAGATTCCTTCTCAGATTTCATCTAAATCATTGCCCTTTCTACATCCTCTACTGAAGAAAGTCTGTTACTTAACAAAATAAACAACTTAGTATTTTAAAAGGAGAAGAAAAAAAAAGAAAGCAAAGGAAAGCCAATCGCTCAGAGATCTGATCTGGAGGACTACATCCATCGCCAGCCTACAGTCTGTTTTTACTTTGAGGCATAAAAGAGAAGATGACCAAGTCATTTTCTCAAGGAAAGGGGGATCAGTTATTCATTTGAGGAGCATTTTCTTCTCCTTGGGGTTAAACAGTTTCTCTATCTGGCCTCCTCTGGTAGGCTAATAAACTATCCGTCTATTCCAGTGGTTCTTAAGCTGCTGTGGGTCTGAGATACATGTGCAGGAGTTGATAAAATTGTCCTTTCCTGGAGCCCACAGCTGGGCAGAAAGAACCCTCCAGGCTTCTGTTTCCAATAAGCACCGCAGGTAACAGACCTCTCTCTGCCAAACACAGAACAAGGTCATCTCGAACACACATCTCTAGCACATGCCCCCAGTACCCCTCTGGGAGTTAGGTCAGTTCTGAACCAAGGTCTGTTCCACCACTGCTTCCCAGGTCCACGTCTGTATATGCAGTTCCGAGAAACCTTGTCCTGGAAGTAGGACACTGTATCAGTTAGCACTGCTGTGTAACAAATCACTCCAAATATAGTGATTAAAGGTGCAGGCGGGCAATCTGGCCTGACTCAGTCAGGCTGCTCTGGATCTGACCCGGTATGGCTGATCTCTTGGCTGTTCTTGCCCAGCACCTGTGGACCAGCTGGCAAAGCTACTACATGCCAGTCCTGACAGCTCAGATGACCAGGGCTTCTCTCTGCATGGTCCCCCATCCTTTGACAGGCTGGCCCGGGCTTGTTCCTATCACAGCAGCAGGAGAATGAGCTCCAATGCAAGCGCTTTCAGGTCCCTGCTCCCAGCACGCCTCTTACTGTTGCATTGGCAGTAAGCAATAAGGGCAGGCCAGATTCAGGGAGTTCTCCCAGCCCTTCCTGGGGCGGGGGCCGGGGGGCTGCCAAGTCGTGACCCAGGCACAAGGAGGGGAGGAATTTTTGGCTACCTTTGCAAACAGGCACACACACGTGCACAAGCATATGCACACGCTACTTTCCTACTCACATCCCACTGGAAAGAACATGCAGTGTGTCTGGGAGGGGAGCTGGAAAGGGTTTTCTGTATCTGCTTAGCCACTTTCCAGTTGCATTTGTATTACTGTGGAAGGGAAAAAGGAATCTTGGTGAACAGTTAGCCATTTCTGTTCCAGGAATTGTGTCAAGACTGCCAAATAGGTGCCTGTAGCGGGCTATTTCCATTTGGGCTGCCACAAGTAAAGCCTGAGAGGGTCTCAGCATTACCAGCAGAATGTATTACCAAATTTTTAGATTTTTCAGTAAACTAGGAGTTTAAAAAATGGCATCTTGGTATCTTTAAGTTTGCTTTGCTGTTTAAAAAATTTTTTTGACAGTGGTAAATTTGAGTTTAAGAATCAGTCCTGGAAGAACCAGTTCTAAGCAATGATTAGGACTCCATGCTTCTACTGCAGGGGGGCAGAGGTTCAATCCCTGGTCAGGGAACTAAGATCCCACAGGGCTCACGGTATGACCAGAGAGATAAAAATAAAAAATCTGTATTTCCTCCTCTATGAACTATAATTCATATTCTTTGACCATGGTTATTGGTCTTTTCCATATTAATTTCTAGAAGTTCTTTGTATATAATTTTGAGATCAGCTCACTGTCTGTGACATGAGTCACAGACATTTTGGGAAATCTTAATGACAGCCACTACATTAGTCACAGTGTGGCTATCTTTCTGTTTTAAATGTCACCATTTGTCAGAAGCCTAGTAGAGGTTACACCTACCTAGAGGCTATGCCGTTATTTTCACTGTCTATCATATCATTTACTTTTTTCTGTTTGCATTACTATTTTCCTTTTTTTCCCTCCCAGGTTAAACATTTTTTTAAAATTTCTGAAATAATTATAAATGCACAGAAAGTTACAACACAGTGCAAAGAGGTTAGCCAGCTACAGCAACCAAACTGGGAAACTGACATTAGTATCATGTGTAGATACCACTTTATCATAGGTGTAGATTCATTAAACCATCACAGCAGTCAAGATACAGAACTGTTTCATCACCACCAAGATCTCCCTAATTCAACCCCTTAAAAATCACAGCTATCCCCTTGCATTCTCCCCTCCCCCATCATTCCTAACTCCTGGCCACTGCTAATATTATTTCCTTTCTAGTATATAGATTCTTTCTTCATACTCTCATCAACTTATAAAATCTTCTCTAGTGCTCCAGGTATAGGATTAGATATAAAACTTGTTCACTAGAGCAGAGCAGACTTCTGACTGGTCCTGGGGTCACAAAACATCTCACTCACTGTCACTTTCCTGAACTCCTTCATTCTCTATAACCAACACTTTTCTAGAATTATCACAGGTGCCAGACAACTGTCTCCCAGTCCAGAGATCTTAGGAGCAGCCCATCTCTTTTCTCATTCCAGTGTGGGTGTGAAGAAAAGGGAATAAGGTACACCTGGCAGTCTGAAAAGATTCCTCTTTTCTGGCTAGCTGAAGTCACAGGTCTACCAAAATTCACAAGGTAGAGATTTTTAAAAAAGATCCCTTGGTGGCACAGAGGTAAAGAATCCACCTGCCAATGCAGGAGACACGGGTTCAATCCCTGGGCTGGGAAGATCCCCTGGAGAAGAAAATGGCAATCCACTCCAGTATTCTTGCCTGGAGAATCCCATGGACAGAGGAGCCTGGTGGGCTACAGTGCATGAGGTTGCAAAGAGTCAGACACGACTGAGTGCATGGACACACAGAAGTTAAGCTAAGCCTAGTGGGAGAAGGCACAGCACAGGAGCCTCTTCTTCCCCATGCATATCTAGTAACTCTGTCTCTGGTTGGCACAGCAAGGACTCCAGAGAATCTGCCTGAAACACAGCAGGGTTGCTACCGCTGAGATGGATAAGCATTTATTAATTTAGTACAAAGCTCTTGTGGTTTAGGAAGCATTTACGTGTTCAATTTTGGTTTCGGATCTTTCTGTCAGGCAGATATTGTCATAAACATGGAAGTTCCATCTCAGTTGAGACACATAATCAAGGCAGGGAGGATGGAGGACAAGGGTCAACCCTGACTCCATTCAGAAAAGTCTCATTACATGCTCTGTTATCAGGATCAGAGGGATCCCTAGGCCTTCTGGCAAGAATATGCTCAGCTCCATCCTTTCTCTTGGCCCAGAGAAAAGATGTCTGCAATGAAATCGTGTCTTGTGCAACTTCCACCAACACCCCAGAGCCACAGTATCAGCACAATTTGCAGCTTAGAGCATGTAACCTCCAATTAGAGATTGGAGGGATTAAGAATCTTGATTGTGACTATTGTGCAAAGGAAAAAAGAGACCTAAGGAAGCGGAGAAGCTGCAAAAGATAGATTTTCAAATAATTTTGTTACATGTCACTGAAAATAAAGACAAACAAATGCAAGTGATATATGATATGTAAATAGGATATAGGCTCGGACATGCGAATCTATTAAATAGCATCATGCCTTTAGTTCATGGTTAAACAACTTCATCTGTTCCCTGGTGACCCTAATACCCAGGATCCTCTGTGTCTGAACCCAGTGCACTGGACCGACTCATTGGGTCTGAATTGATGCCCAGCGTGGCTGCAGGGATGAGAAGATTCTGCAGTTCTCCACTCTACATTCATCACCGGCTCCACCTGTCTGATTAGCTGGCGTGCAACAAAGATATAGAGCATTGGTATTTTTAGCACACGAACAGCTAAGTCCAAGATAGAGGTTTGCAAATGGTCTAGTTGCTTGGGCACAATCTGGCAGTTCCTCAAAATATTAAACAGGAGTCAACTTGCTTAGGGATGACACTTAAGGGATTCCACTTCTAAGTCTATTCCCAAGAGAACTGAAAGTATATCCACACAAAAACTACATATGTGAATATTTGTAGTGGCATTATTCGTATTGGCCAAAAGTGGAAACAATGTCTGTCAGTGAATGGATGCGTGTAAAAACTGTGGTACATCCATACAATGGAATATGATTTGAGCTTAAAAGATAAAGAAGCACAGTTACATGCTGCAACATGGATGGGCCTTGAAAGCATGATACTAGGCGAAAGAAGCAAGTCACAAAAGATCACAAACTGTTTGAGTCTGTGTATATGAAACATCCAGAACAGGCAAATTCTAGAGGCAGATTAGTGGTTACCACGGACTCGTAGAGGAAAGAATGATGGTGAGTGACTACTGATGGGGAAGAGGTATCTATTTTGGGGTGATTAAAGTGTTCTGAATTAGAAAGCCATGATGACTGCACAGCTCTTTGAACACTCAAATATGCTAAAAAATTGCCGGACTGCATACTTTAAAAGGGTGAATTTTAAGAATTATATCTCAATAAAGCTGCTATTTAAAAAAGAAAGAAATGGACTTACCCAATAAAATACTTGAAGAAAGACCCAGTAAATGAATGCCTGCTAAAATAATTAGTACTACGGGAAAAAAAAAATCAAAGCCAAGTTAACCAGTATGCTTATAACTTTGGAAGATGAGTTAAAGTAATTGGTCTCTATGCTACTGTTATAAAAGGGTAATAAACAGCCTGCAGCCCACCTCTTAGCATCTTCCTCCATTCACAGCCTGATCCACTGCTTAATCATTCATTTTCTGAGATTCAAGAAAATCAGGAGCAGGGGGATGAAGTCAGCTAGTTTTGAAGAAGCATAACTAGCATCACTCAACCATTAACCATGGTCACTCCATTAATCATTTATCCATTCCAGAAAGATTTCTATGCCAACTATGTAGACAGCGCTGGAAGTTCTGACTTCAAGAGCTTCTAGTCTAATGATGGAGATACACACACGAACATGTTAAATAACTACAATGCAAAGCTCTTAAAGAGGTCTGTTCTAGAAAGAGGCAGTGCTTATATAAAGCAGAGACGGACCTCGTCTGGCTTGGGGAGAGAAGAATCCACTTGAGAGAGGAGGTGATGCTCACACCGGACTGGGGCCTTGGGAGGCAGTGATCAGGAGAATCCATCTAGTACAGGCATCTGTTTCTACTTCAGTGAGGTTCTCCGACTGAGGGTCTGGCTTGAGACTATATTCTGCAGAGTACAAGATCCAGAGCCTGCAGTCTCAGTGTGTATGACTCAGCACAGCACCCGCACTGAGTGCAGAGTGCAGCCCTGAGAAAGGCTCACACGGAGAAGTCAAACACAAGTCCTTAAATCATATAGGCCATTCTGGTCTTTCAGGGCAACTTTGATTAATTCTGTTTTGCTTTGCTCTTAGGAAACTACAACTTTCCATTTCCTGGAATACCTTCTATTCTCTTTGTATCCTAATTAATCAAGTAACTCAATTAACTCACCACTCAATTAAAAACAATTATACCAGGCAAGGTGCTGGGAATGCAAAGACAGGGGCACAGAATTGCTCCCATGCAGCTCAAGCAGTTTTGCAAAGCATGGCCCAAAGACTGCAGTCCCACCACTGTGGGAGGGTTAAAAATACTTATCAGCAAGAACAAATCCTAGTGGGCCTGGGGAGCCAGACATGGAAATCTGCTTTCCCAAGGATGCCCCACATGCTTCTGCCCTGTGGTCCTGAGAAACACAGGCGCAGTGAAAATGATATTGTCATGTGGCAGGGGCTCCAAAGGGCCAGGTGGGTGTGGAATGGGTGCAAGAGCAAGGGCAGTGGGATTTATCCTTACAGTGGAGGTCAATCTTCACAAGACTCGTGGCTGGTGGTTCTGGAGTGGCAGTTCAGAGGCCCCCTCAAAAGCGAGACAGCAAAAGAGACACAGATGTATAGAACAGACTTTTGGACTCTGTGGGAGAGGGAGAGGGTGGGATGATTTGGGAGAATGGCATTGAAACATGCATAATATCATATAAGAAATGATTCACCAGTCTAGGTTCGATACAGGATATAGGATGCTTGGGGCTGGTGCACTGGGATGACCCAGAGAGATGGTATGGGGAGGGAGGTGGGAGGGGAGTTCAGGATTGGGAACTCATGTATACCCGTGATGGATTCATGTTGATGTATGGCAAAACCAATACAGTATTGTAAAGTAAAATTAAAAAAAAAAAAGTGAGTGCCAGTGTTAACCATCACTGACATTAGAAATCAAATTCAGGGTTGATTTCCTTTAGGATTGACTGCTTTGATCTCCTTGCTGTCCAAGGGACTCTCAAGAGTCTTCTCCAGCACCACAGTTTGAAAGCATCAATTCTTTGGCACTCAGCCTTCTTTATGGTCCAGCTCTCACATCCATACATGACGACTGGAAAAACCATAGCTTTGACTATCTGGACCTTTGTTAGCAAAGTAATGTCTCTGCTTTTTAACACACTGTCTAGGTTGGTCAGAGATTTCCTTCCAAGGAGCAAGGATCTTTTAATTTCATGGCTGTGGTCACCATCTGCAGTGATTTTGGAGCCCCGCAAAATTAAATCTCTCAGTTTCCATTGTTTCCCATCTATGATTTTGGAGCCCAATAAAATCAAATCTGCCACTGTTTCCACGTTTTCCCCTTCTATTTGCCATGAAGAGATGAGACAAGATGCCATGATCTTAGTTTTTTTTTTTGAATGTTGAGTTTTAAGCCAGCTTTGCCAATCTCCTCTTTCACCCTCATCAGATGAGCCACTCTGGGAGACTGGCTTGTCCTGACCATATTGCAGCCTCCTCACTGATAACCTGAGACCAGTAGCTCTGCACTTGTGGACAACTGGGACCCCCACTCCCAAGTATAACACTCGTATGTAAAATTACATCAATTAACCCTCCCACGACCCAGGGGCTGGACACCACTGTGACCTCCACTTCCTTTTGAGGGGCCCTAATGCAGATTGATTGATTCACTACCTCAAGCTCATGCAGCTGGAAACCTGCAGAGCTTAACAGGAAACAGTTCCTACTCTGTGATTATGCACTGCTGTCCCAGCCAGGGGTCCTGTGAACTTGGGAGCCTTTTCTTAGGGTAATTCAGAGTATTTGGCTGGAGTAGAGAAACTCCCAGGCAGTGCGGAAACAGCCTTCAGTGACTAGAAGGACAGTCAGAAGAGGATTAACCAACCTTGGCCGTATGGTCTCAAGGACAGAACTCACACCAGAGAGAGGAAGTAACAGAGCCTTGGTTCAGGCTCATACCAAGTTTTCCAGATGTCCAGAAACAGAGAAGACTGTCTTGCCAGAAAAGCTTCCTTCCAAGGGATATATACAACTGAGGCTGCACACCTGCAAGGCAGGGTTATAAGCAAGGGCTTGAAGCCTCAGGAGCACCAAGAAGATTCAGAAACCTGTTTAAGTACAATTTTTATTTATTTTTACTTTTAAAATATAAATTTATTTATTTTAATTGGAGGCTAAGCACAATTTTTAAATGAACTTAGATGCAGCAATGGTACAATTCTATGTGTGACACACAGTGGGCATTTAATTAATATTTGCTAAGCAAGTGAACTGAATAGAACAGGGATGAAGAGGACCAGGTATTTCTCTTATTTTATCGCCATCATGTGCTAATAGTACTAGCCACCAGGGAAGTCCGTGCTAATAGTACTAACCTCTATAAATCCTTCTTTTCTTGTACAATGAGAGCCATGGTCTTGTTAATCTCTCAATGTCCCAATTTTTCCCCCACCAGTTATGCTTGTTTCTGTTCCCACAGGGATGGAAGATGGGTCTGTGCCTGTAACAGGTGAATGCACAGATGTGCAAGTCCTAAAAAGAGGGAGATTATAGAACGCAGCAAGGAGATCAAACCAGTCAATCCTAAAGGAAATCAACCCTGAACATTCATTAGACGGACTGATGCTGAAGCTGAAGCTCCAATATTTTGGCCACCTGATGCGAAGAGCCAACTCATTGGAAAAGACCCTGATGCTGGGAAAGATTGAGGGCAGGAGGAGAAGGGGGCGACAGAGGATGAGATGCTTGGCTGGCATCACTGACTCAAAGCATGTGAGTTTATACAAACTCTGGGAGATGGTGAAGGACAGGGAAGCCTGTTGTGCTACAGTCCTGTAGACTGTAGCCCTGGAGTCGCAGAGTAGGACATGACTTAGCAGCTGAACAACAATGTTGAATACCTATTTATTGAGCCCTACTCTTGTGCAGGTGCCAATTTGTGCCTTTCACATGGATTATCTCAAATAATTGAGATACTACCACTCTAAGACTGAGATCCTTCACCCCCAATTTACAGATATAAAAACTGAAGCTAAGAGGGCATGACTGTCCTTGATTCAAGAGTAGACAACTAACAGGTGGCATAGTTCTTGTCTGCAAAGGATCGACATCATCACCATTATTAATAGTTGCTTAAGTTCTAGGCTTCCTCCTCCTGGTATTTCTAAGACATAACATTCAGATTGTGCTGATGTACCAGGATGAAAGTATTCAGTCTTATGACCCCTTTCCTTTATATATACAAGTTTGTGTTCATTCCTTCCTGATTGCCAAACACAGTGTTTAAGCACAACTGGGCTGGCAATGGCTGCGAGATAATCTCCAGTTAGGATGGCATCACACACAGACTAGATGGACATGAGTTTGAGCAAGGTCCGAGAGTTGGTGATGGACAGGGAAGCCTGGCATGCTGCAATCCATGGAGTTGCAAAGAGTCGAACACAACTGAGTGCATGAGAAATGGCCACAGAGATGGTAAACTAGAGTACCAAATGCAAGCACAGAGCAAGACACATGGGAGGTAGGATTCAAGCTAGGCTTGTTGAATCTGAATTCTTGACTTCAAGATCTCTCAGTGAGGGTCATTAAAAAAAAAAAAAAAGTAAAATCCATTTAGAACAAAGAAACATCAAGCAGATGCACTTACTGTAAGGACCACTTTAGAGGAGGGGGTAAAAACCTGATGTATCAATGAGCATCCCAGGAGAGAGCCACTGAGGTTCAGCCACAAAGTGCGGATATCAGTCTTTCAGGAGCTAACAGATGTTCATTTTATGAGCAAAGGCAAGAGCTATTCGAACTCCTCAGGTATCTATACAAATTTGGATAATTTTAAGCTATTCTAATAGCTACTTGACAATTTTATTAATGCTGTCAGCTGCCGGGTGGCCCCGTCCATGCCTGAAAGAACAAGACTTCACTTGGGACTATTCCTATCAGCCGAGTTCTATTTGGAACACCTTCCTGGTTTTAAATTAACTAGACAACGAAGAGGCTGTCTGTCCATATGGCCCCTCAGAAACTTTGTGGGATGCTGCCTCTGCAGGCACGCAGCTCCCCTTCTCAGAGGCACAGAGGATTTTTAATGGGAGCTGTGAAATCAGGCCGTGATCTCTGAGCATCAGTTTCTCAGTGCAGCAGAGGTAAAACTCTCACATTCTGTGGATTTTTCACCAGTAATCAATGGGATAATAAAAGGGAAGAAAAGTGTGCCCAGTGATCTGGCACTTGGTGTTCAATTAATGTTAATTTGTGTTTCTCTCTCCTGTGCTTAAAGACATGTGAAAGAACCTAGATGGTGAGGCTCCCTGCTAAGCAGATATGAAGCTAAACAATCCTTATTATTTATTATTACCTATTGCTATTATTAAAATGTTTATGCAATATTGTGTCAAGAGCTTTGCTAGATGTCTGTATTTTATGATATATACTCACAAGAGTTCTATGAGGGACTAAGTACTGTCATCCCCATTTTATTTACAAGAAAATAGAAGTCCAGAACTACTTAGTAACTTTCTTAAGACCAAAGGTTATTAAGTGTCAGGGTCAGAAATTCCCTATGCCTTGATGTTTCTTAATTATTCACTGTGCTGAGCATTGGTTGAGCCCATTCAGTCTGGAAATGCAGGCTTTAAAAAATATAAAATAAGCAACAAAGACCTATTGTATAGTGCAGGGAACTAGATTCCATATCTTGCAATAATCCATAATGGAGAATGTCAGTTCAGTTCAGTTCAGTTGCTCAGTCGTGTCCGACTCTTTGCAACCCCATGAATCGCAGCACACCAGGCCTCCCTGTCCATCACCATCTCCCGGAGTTCACTCAGACTCACGTCCATTGAGTCTGTGATGCCATCCAGCCATCTCATCCTGGGTCATCCCCTTCTCCTGCCCCCAATCCCTCCCAGCATCACAGTCTTTTCCAATGAATCAACTCCTCGCATCAGGTGTCCAAAGTACTGGAGTTTCAGCTTTAGCATCATTCCTTCCAAAGAAATCCCAGGATTGATCTCCTTCAGAATGGACTGGTTGGATCTCCTTGCAGTCCAAGGGACTTTCAAGAGTCTTCTCAAACACCACAGTTCAAACGCATCAATTCTTTGGCGCTCAGCCTTCTTCACAGTCCAACTCTCACATCCATACATGACCACAGGAAAAACCATAGCCTTGACTAGACGGACCTTAGTCAGCAAGGTAATGTCTCTGCTTTTGAATATACTATCTAGGTTGGTCATAACTTTTCTTCCACGGAGTAAGCGTCTTTTAATTTCATGGCTGCAGTCACCATCTGCAGTGAATTTGGAGCCCAAAAAAATAAAGTCTGACACTGTTTCTACCGTTTCCCCATCTATTTCCTATGAAGTGATGGGACCCAATGCCATGATCTTCGTTTTCTAAATGTTGAAGCTTCAAGCCAACTTTTTCACTCTCCTCTTTCACTTTCATCAAGAGGCTTTTTAGTTCCTCTTCACTTTCTGCCATAAGGGTGGTGTCATCTGCATATCTGAGGTTATTGATATTTCTCCTGGCAATCTTGATTCCAGCTTGTGTATCTTCTAGTCCAGCATTTCTCATGATGTACTCTGCATATAAGTTAAATAAGCAGGGTGACAATATACAGACTTGACGTACTCCTTTTCCTATTTGGAACCAGTCTGTTGTTCCATGTCCAGTTCTAACTGTTGCTTCCTGACCTGCATACAGATTTCTCAAGAGGCAGGTCAGGAGGTCTGGTATTCCCATTTCTTTCAGAATTTTCCACAGTAAGAGAATGTAAAATATATACACACACACATATATAACTGAATGCCTGAAACTAACATAGCACTGTAAATCAACTATATTTCAATAAAAATTTAAAACAAGAAAAAAGTTTTCCTCATCTTCATCTCCCACTGATTAGATGTAGAAATCTTCCACCCAGTTGATCCTCTAATTATCTTCCATCTCCTCTTTTCTAGATCTCTGTCTCTTTGTATTGCTTCAAGAACTGTTCCAACCTTGTCTTTTAACTTTTGAACATTCTATAACTTATCAGCTCTCAGATCTTTCATTTTTTACAGTGACTGTGTTCTGAATAATCCTTTTTTTGTTTGTTTAAACATAGGACCTGCTCATATCTTATGATTGAAATAGCCGTTTTCTCCTCTCTGAGGACACCGACCTTAGCTTTTCTTTGAAGTTTCCTGCTCCCCTCTGCCATATCTTTGTTTCTTACCTACTCCTTTTTTAATTTGTCAAAACAGACCCTTGCCTTTTCCATTCCTTTTCCCTCCAGCATCTGCTGACTCTTCACAGTACAGATAGGTAAGGCCATAGAGATGGCTTGGTAGCTCTGAGTCTGTGGGTGAGCCTCTTTCCTACCCTCAGCTTTGTTGCGATATGACACATACCACTCTGTAGGGTTAAGGTGTACAACATACTGACTGAATACATTTACAAATTGAAAAATGATCACCAGTGCAGTGTCAGGTAGCCCCTCAGTCCCATCACAGTTGCATTTCTTTTTAGTAGTAAGAACATTTACAATCTATTCTCGCCATGTTGTTTAAGTATATAAGATGCAGCATTATTAGCTATAATCACCCTGCTGCACACTGGGTTCCCAAATTGCTAATCTTGCAGGTGGAAGTTTGTACCTTTTGACATCTCATGGGGGTGGGCTTCTTGGTGGCTGGCCTTCACTAAAGGGTAATAAAGCAAACCATGGACTTTTATTGAGTCCATCCATCAGGGTTCATTCAAGAAACCAGGAAGCCCTCACAGAGAAATGTTAATAAAGACCTGCTCACCGGGTACAATGGACTGTAAAAGCAAATGGGGAATACAAAGACAGCCTATAAATAGCACCTAGAAGTGGGAGCTGCCACTTCTAGGGCTGGGTCGGTGACAGGAAGGAGTCAGGATTCCTAGGCTTTTGGAGCTTGGAAAGGGGGCCACAGCACAAGGACCCAGCCTCGGAGAAGAGGGAATCTAAATGCAGGGCTGCAGACCAGAATGAACTGCACAACCAGATGAGGAAGCCCCGCCGGGATGGTTCTCCCCAAGATAGAAATGGACAAGCAGAAGCAGAACCCTTCATTCCCTCCAGCCTCAGTTTCCCTCTTTCCCCAAAGTCGACCTTCCTAGGAGCCCCTGGCAACACCGAAATATTAGCAGGGTCCCTGCCTAGAGCTCAGTCCAGAAGGCTGGGTTTGAAATTGAGACTAATCACTTAAAATTACCTTAAGTGAGCACAGTAGGGTGTGGGTATTCCAAACATCAGTACCTGATTCTTTGGCTGTGTTTTTTCCCAGAGACATCACACAATTTCTTGTCTGCAGAAGACAGTACCAGCCTCTGACCTCTTAAGTTCTGAGTAGAGGAAGGGGCTGAGGGCTCTTTTCTTTCTGGATGCAGACTTTTACTCTAGCACCTTGTCCAGCTCTATCTGTGCATGGTGAGCTGTGTCCTGAGCCACAAGGGTGTGGTGTGTCCCAAGAGAAAAGCTCCAGCACCTTGGGGGACAGGGATGAATGGCTGCACTGAGGAAGGCTGGAGTCCCAGCTGTCTTTGTACTCATTCCATGCTGCATCTGGGATACTGCAGCCTCTCATGGCTGAGCCTTGTCTGAGATCAGCGGAGCCAAGCACTCATCTGCCGTCCTGTGACCCAATCAGATCGATGCTCTGAGATACCACGCCCTGCCCTTCCATCTACATTCTGGCTCCCAGACTTGTCTGCTCTTCTCTTTTTCTATTATCTTTGCCCTTGTGAACTATGTCTGTTCTTTATTCTTTCCCTCCACTCTAGTGGACTTTGGGAAAGTATAACAATAAGCTCCTGTGTTCAATCTGCCATCTTGTATAAATCATATTTTTAAAAAAGAATGTGTGGGTCACTTAAAACACATGTGCAAGTCAGACTCCTCCTCTGGAACATTGCCAGGCACTGTAATACTATACCCTGCATAAGGGAAAGCCAAAATAATTTGGGTCATTTTGCTTGGAAAGAGAAGGTGGAAGAATTAGTGGTATAGGAGAGACCGTTGGAGGACAGTTGGCAGCTCTTCTCTTGCTCTGAGAACGAAATGATAGGTCCTGAGCATGAAAGGGCAACAATAAAGGAATTTTAACCAGAAATGAAGAAAAGGCATCTCTCCTCTGGATCAGTGTGCTGACCACACTTACCTGGGACCCCTCCCTCTATGAACAGCTTCTGTGCTGTTCCTTTCTCTGCTCTGATTTAGGACCCTTAAATACAACAGTGCCTGCGTTCAGTCGTTCACCAGTTAACTGTGGAAGGTGAAACAGGCTGGGACCCCACTATATACTAGCAGACAGCGATGACTGGATAGGTGTGGTCACTTCTGATCGTATTTCACCAGAAATAAAGACATGTCAACATGCACTCCCAATAAGATGTAAAGCCCATCTGTGATTGCTTCTCTTAGCTCATCTCTATCTGCTTCCTGGCTTTACTTTGTGCCAGATCCTCAGCCAAGCCTCACATAAAGTTTACATATACAATCTTCACTAGAACACTATGAGGTTGTTCCTCCACTACGATTACTCCCATTATCCCTGTGCTTGAGAAGAGGTCATTTTCAAAGGCTGTTTCGGCATTGTGTTAGTGTCTTCATGGCTGTCAGAAGATACCACAACCTCAGTGGCTTAGAATCACACACATTTATTATCTCATGGTTCTGGAGATCAATACAAACCCTATGAGGCTAAAGTCAAGGCGTCAGCAGGGCTGCGTCCCTCTGGAGGCTCTGAGGGAGACTCTGACTCCCTCGCCGTTTGCAGTTTCTGGTGTTGTCCGCACCTTCTGGCTCATGGTCCTTCCTCAGAGTGCATCGCTCCAGCCACTGCCTTTTTAATCATGTGGCTTCTCCCTGCAGTCAAATCTCCCTCTCTCTCCCTCCTCTGAAGACACTTGGAACTGCTTTTACTCATAACACCCGGGACATCAAATGTACAGGCGTTTTCCTCACCCCAACAGTCTGGACACCACTTGGGTGTCTTTCAACCCAATTTATTTCTCATGCTTATAGAATTGGCACAGACCCTAGCAGTTGAAGGGCTCAGTCTTAAACGATGCCCTCACTTTAGATGCCAGTTGCCAGTGTTGGGTCTCCAGGGTACCCACGCTTCTGTCCAACTTGGCTAGAAAGTCAGGGGTGCCCTCAACCCTTGCCTTTCAGGTTTGATAATTTGCTAGACTCAGAGAACTCAGGAAAGCACTTTACACACTATGGCTCATTTACTATAAAAGATGCAATTTGGGAACTTCCATATGGAAGAGGTGCATGGGGCAGGTAAGGGGCACAGAACATCCAGGTCCTCTCTGGGTGGACTACCCTCCTAGCACCTCCTTGTATTCACCAACCTGGAAGCTCACTGAATTCCATCATTTAAGGGTTTCTATCAGAGGTTTCAGGCCATAAAATGATTGATCAAATCACTGACCAGTGGTGACTACTTCAATCTCCAGCCCCTCCCCTCTGCCTTGAGGTGGTGTGGCTAAAATTTCCTAACCTTTAATCATGCCCTGGTCTTTCCAGCGACCAGTCCCATCCTAAAGTTATTGAGGGACCAGGAGTGGCCTTAACAGAATAAAAGACGTTCCTATTTTCCTTTAGAAAATTCCAAAGAGTTTAGGAACTCTCGTGTGAGGAATCTGGGGCAAAGACCAATTACATACCTTTTATTATATCACAGACACATTTAGGGCTGACACATACAGTCCAGGACAATCTTCCCACCTCGAGAACCTTAACTCAATCACACCTGCAAGGTTCCTTTTGCCTTATATGTTAACTTTCCTAGGTTCCAGCAATTAGGATGAAGATATTCTTCTACAAGGCTTCCTTGGTGGCGCTAGCAGTAAAGAATCTGCCTGCCATTGCAGGAGATGTGAGACTCAGGTTTGATCCTTGGGTCAGGAAGATCCCCTGGAGGAGACCACGGCAACCCACTCCAGTATTCTTGCCTGAGAATCCCATGGACAGAGGATCCTGGCAGGATACAGTCCATGGGGTCGCACAGAGTCGGACACAATTGAAGTGACTTATCACGCATGCCCGCAGAAAGAGGAAAGCCTGGTGTTCAGATCAGAATCTTGTGCCCAAAGACCAAATGTTCAACTACCCTGCACACCCACTTCCCCCCTGAACCTTGAGCTTTAGCCACACCCATGACCACAGTGCCCCCACCGTTACACAAGGCCATTCCTCCATGTCTTTTCCAAGGTGTTTCTTTGGCCTAAAAGTTCCCTTTACTTGGTACCTCACAAACTCCTACTGAAACTTCAAGGCCCAGCTCAAGTGCTTCTCCTCAGTATCTTTTTCCTACCACTCCTGAGCAGAACTGGCTCTCCATCTTCAACGCCCCCAGAGAACTTTGGTAACTTGTCTGTACAAGCAACAATCACATACCTTGGCAGCTCTTTCTGCCTTTTTCCTCCTTTTTCCTGTTTGTGCAGGCATCCCGTTCTGTATGGAGTGTTTAGTGTCTTCCATGCCCAACACTGCCTGGCACAGAGCAGAGCACTCATTACATGTTCCCGAATTAAACTGAAACTAGCTTAGAAAAAGCAAGGAAGTGCATGATAAAAGGCAGACTGTGTAGCCTTCCCCAAAGACTAAGTAAAAGAAGAGAATTGAGACTTTTTTTTAATTTCCCCCCATCAATTTACTGAGCCCAGTGCTGTGCGTTATACCAGCTGTTAGCAACACAGAGATGAATAATACATGACACCTGCCTGGGAGGAAAGGAAAACGAGACGCACTGAGTCCTCCATTATGTGCCCACCACTGTGCATGACACTCCGACATGTTAGCTCATTTAAAGGACCTCAGTGGAGGTCTGCCAGGGAAGAGGGAAGTAGCCTCAATGAGATCCCCATGGCCCCTGCCAGCACGTGGATTTTAAAAAATGAGTTCATGATCTCCTCTATGATTATAGGCAGCTCTGGTGAACTTCAGAATGCTTAACATGGAGTTAAAAGGCACCTTAAGAGACCTTCTGGTCCAGTATTTTGCAACTAGAGTTTGCCACACACTACAGGGTTGTAGAAATAATTGAGTGGATTTGACAAGCATTTTAACAATTAAAACACCAAATAAATTGAACATATAAACTTCATTGAACACAGTAAGGTGAGGTATTGTTTTACAAAAGAAAAATTTAGGTTGCACATCTACATAATGTGTCTGTTTATACATATGTGGGCTTCCCTGGTGGCTCAGACGGTAAAGAATCTGCCTGCTAATGCAGGAGACCCGAATTTGATCTCTGGGTCGGGAAGATCCTCTGGGGAAGGGAATGGCTACCCACTCCAGTCATCTTGACTGAAGAATCCCATGGACAGAGGAGCCTGGTGGGCTACAGTCCATGGGATCGCAGTCAGACACAACTGAGTGACTGACACACACACACACACACATATATATATGTATAGATGTGTATAACACACACATATACATATATACATATAGATGTATATAACACACACCTATGTATTTTTTGGATTGTGATGTGAAATGTATTTCCTACTGTGGGATACAATAAGTCAATAAGCTATGAAAAGTATGGATGGGCCAATATCTCCACCTGGTTACAAAGAAAAAGCAAAGCCTGGCAATGGACTCCCTAGCTCTTAATTTTTTTTCGCCAGTAATGCATTTTATTGGGCATCTTTCCCACCAGCTCTTTTAATAAAAAGCAGGCAAGCTCCCCGAGCCCATGGGTATCTGTATTTCACACCCCCTCCATTGCCATCCCTGAGGACTGGGATGCTTTTTTTTGAGCCAGTGGGGTTCCCATGTGAGCCCCAAGGGGAAAAAGACCTGATCATTTTGTTCCACTATCTCCACTGGCTTTAAAAATGTACATGGAAAGTTCTTTTAAACAGCCTTCAATGGGATTTCCTTCTCATTGTCACAATCAAGATCTGATTATCTAGAAATGGCCTAATTAAATCCCCCCAACCATTATAATGTGCAGCCTTGAGGGAAAAAAAAAAAAAAAAGGCAGGCTTTAAAGTTCTGCTGACCTGAGACAAAATCCCCATCTCTGCCACTTGGTGGCCGTGTGACTGACTCGGGACCCTCAGCTGCACTGGGGGCACGGGCTGGGGTAAGGGAAATGTCCTGTCAACCCCTGGGAAGGCATGCACAGAATAGGAGCTCAGTAAACATTCATACCTCCTGCCTTCTGCTCCCCTTCTCTTTCTATGAATGTTTGCAGAGAAGTTACAAAATAACCACATGCCAACTTCACTAATGAGTCAAGAAGAACCACTGCTGAGAAAATGGCATTTCTCCTCCTTCAGTAAAAGCAACAGAGCCATGTGAATCTCCATTCTTTGGCTGGGGGTGCTGTGTGCCTGGGTCCGGCTGAGTCCCCCTGCCCCCAACTGAAAGTCTGGAGCTGACCCAGTGCCAGCCCCAGTGCGGCTGTGTGCGCCTGATCCCATAACCAGCCCAACCCTGACCTTTTCTGGTATTTATGATGTCGGATCAGATTTTGATCACTGTTTGAGCTCTCGACACAAAGTAAACAGGTTGGCATACTTCCCTGGGAGGTACAAGTGCCAGGATTTAATCCTGGTCTCCAAACACTTCTCCCAAATGCTACCCTGCTCCAGTGACAAAACAGCCAAGACACGAAGTCTCTTTTGTTGCAGTCGACAGCAGATCCTGGGTCAGTAACTTCTGTGCAGTGAGCATGGACCCATCTGAACTTAAGCCTTAGCTAAGGAGCCTGGAAAGTATGGCTGTCAAGGGTTCAGACTAGACATTCTGGCTTGGTTGGCAAAGGGCAGACTTGGGCATCATTCTTTTTAAGGTGAAATCCCCAACCCCAGCCATGACTCTAACCTGCAGCCAGTGTGAAAAAATAACTGTGTTTAGGAGAAGTGAAGGGAACAGAGAGGTAGATGATCTGGTCCAGTACTCTGGCCAGCCTCTGTGAACTGGTGGAGAAAGTGCTCAGTTTCATACCAGGAATATACAGCAGAGAGAGGTTAACTGGCTTATCCCAAGATCACATAGCCACTTGGCACTTGGACGCAGGGCTGTCTGACTTTTTCTGTAGCCATGGCATTGCACTGTTGAGCTCAGAGTATCTATAGCATCTGTATGTGAGCAGCCTCAGGCTATAGTCTTCTGAAGTTCAAGAGAGGACTAGCATTTTGCTCTTTTTAGAAGACCCAAAATACTGGAAACAGACTGAGAATCCAAGGTTTGAACAGATAAATAATAGTCATGGAATACCAGGAAGCATAACAAATGACCCAATGCATAAGGTGGGGAAATGGTTATAATATGTAGGTAAAGAAAAAAATACTAGAATATAAACATTACTATAATATGATCCCAACTTATGTATTAGAAAAACAGAAAAGTGCCTGAAAGGAAATAACTAACAACTATGGAAGTGGAAGCTGCTCAGCTGTGTCGACTCTGCGACTCCACGGACTGCACAGTCCATGGGATTCTCCAGGCCAGAATACTGGAGTGGGTAGCTCTTTCCTTCTCCAGGGGATCTTCCCAACCCAGGGAGAGAACCCAGGTCTCCCGCATTGCAGGCAGATTCTTTACCAGCTGAGCCATAAGTGAAGCCCATGAACACTGGAGTGGGTAGCCTATCCCTTCTCCAGTGGACCTTCCCAACCCAGGAATTGAACCGGGGTCTCCTGAATTGCAGGAAGATTCTTTACCAACTGAGCTTTCAGGGAAGCCTACATAACTATAACAACAACATTTAAATAACAAGTAACTAAACTTTTACCCTTAAACATTAATGATACTTAACTCTAGGTGGTAGAAACACAGGAGGAATTGTATTTTCTTCATTGTGTGTTATTTTATTCATGACACACACATATCAAGGAGATCCACATACTGAACCTTAATGATGCCTGCGACAGAAGAGTCTACTTTTGAAAGGGTCCAGTAAATTCTTGTTTCTGCCTCTGAAGTGAAGGGCTTTCAGTATTACCGTAATGCCTGGGGACACTTTATGCTGCAGTCACCCTGTCCTGTCTGGAATTCTGATCTTATGGTTCTACAAAGAATACATATTTTCCTTGAAACTAATATGTAGATATACACACACATATGTGTACATATATGATATATATATAATATGGACCTCCCTGGAGGTCAAGTGGTTAAGACTCCGAGCTTCCAAAGCAGGGGCATGGGTTTGATCCCTGGTCAGGGAACTAGGATCCCATATGACACATGGTGTGACCAAAAAATAAGCAAAAACTACATATAATATATATTATATAATAAATATACTCTCTCTCTCTCTCTCTCTATATATATATATATATGGGGGGAGGGGAGGGGGAGGTGATGTCACATGCCATCAGTGCATCTCTAAAGTCCTAAGGGAAACAAGCATTTGGGGAAGAGGGCCTACTCTATGCTGCTATGAACAGCTTCCAGGAGTATTCAAAACTCCACCTCCCACCATAGTGGCTTCCAAGACTGTCTCCAGAGATAGAGACTAGAACCTAGCATGGGTTTGGAAGCCCCAGATTTCTGTTCTGAGATTCTCACTAGGCTGAGCCAACATGTTACCACTCACTCTTGGGAGATCTAACTTCTCTAGGAACCTTGTTTGGGGCCTGACCTCATCACTCCCTTGTACTCTTGTGTCTCTGTTTCTGCCTTACATAGTGTTTTTTCGCCAGTGTAGGAACTTGGTGGTGCAGGCCCCCAGGGTGACTCCAGGCTGTCTGTGGTTTGCCACTTCACAGGAGCAGAAAGGGAAAAAAAAGAATGTTGTAGAACCCAAAGAGCCATAGAAACTGAAAAGCTAATTTTGCTCATTCAAGACAAGGCTGTATATTGTCATCCTGCTTATTTAACTTATATGCAGAGTACATCATGCAGAATGCTGGGCTGGATGAATCACAGACTGGAATCAAGATGCTGGGAGAAATACCAACAACCTCAGATATGCAGATGATACTACAATCATGGCAGGAAGCAAAGAGGAGCTAAAGAGCCTCCTGAAAAGGGTGAAAGAGGAGGGTGAAAAAGTTGGGTTAAAACTCAGCATTCAAAAAAAACTGAGATCATGGCATCTGGTCCCATCACTTCATGGCAAATAGAAGGGGAAAAAGTGGAAACAGTGGCAGATTTTATTTTCTTGGGCTCCAAAATCACTGTGGATGGTGACTGCAGCCATGAAATTAAAAGATGCTTGCTCCTTGGAAAGAAAGCTCTGATAAACCTAGACAGTATATTAAAAAAGCAGAGACATTACTTTGCTGACAAAGGTTCAGATAGTCAAAGCTATGGTTTTTCCAGTAGTCATTTATGGATGTGAGAGTTGGACCATAAAGAAGGCTGAGTGCCAAAGAATTGATGCTTTCAAACTGTGTGTGGTGCTGGAGAAGACTTTTGAGAGCCCCTTGGACAGCAAGGAGATCAACGCAATCAATCCTAAAGGAAATCAACCCTGAATTTGATTTCTAATGTCTTTCATTGGAAGGACTTGCTGAAGCTCCAATACTTTGGCTACCTGATGCAAAGAGCAGACTTATTGGAAAAGACCTTGATGCTGGGAATGGTTGAGGGTAGGAGGAGAAGAGAATAAAGAGGATGAGATGGTTGGATGACATCTTCGACTTAATGGACCTGAGTTTGAATATATTGCAGGAGATACTGAAGGACAGGGAAGTCTGGCATGCTGCAGTCCATAGGACTTCAGAGTCAGATACAACTTAGCGGCTGAAAACAAGCCCACTCACGAGTCATTTAGTATTAATAGATGCCTTGATTATTAGATGGGATGTCGAGGTATTGTGATGCTTATGTTCAAGGAACCCTTGTTTTACTTAACAATGGCCCAAAGCCAAGAGTACGGATGATGACAATGTGGATACTCTCTTACTGTGCCTAATTTATAAATTAAACCTACCTTTATCATAGGTAGGTTCATATCAGTTCAGTCACTCAGTTGTGTTTGACTCTTTGTGACCCCATGGACTGCAGCACACCAGGCTTCCCTGTCCATCAGCAACTCCCGGAACTTGCTCAAACTCACGTCCATTGAGTTGGTGATGCCATCCAACCACCTCATGCCCTTCTCCTCCTGACTTCAACCTCTCCCAGCATCAGGGTCTTTTCCAGTGAGTCAGTTCTTTGCATCAAGTGGCCGAAGTATTGGAGCTTCAGCTTCAGCATCAGTCCTTCCAATGAATATTCTGGACTGATTTCCTTCAGGAGTGACTGGTTTGATCTCTTTGCAGTCCAAGGGTATCAGTTCAGTTGCTCAGTTATGTCCGACTCTGCAACCCCATGGACCACAGCACACCAGGCCTCCCTGTCCATCACCAACTCCCAGAGTTTACCCAAACTCATGTCCATTGAGTCGGTGATGCCATCCAACCATCTCATCCTCTGTCATCCCCTTCTCCTCCTTTCCCAATCCTCCTCAATCTTTCATGAAACATGAAGAGTTTCAACTTCATCATCAATGAACACCCAGGACTGATCTCCTTTATATGGACTGGCTGGATCTCCTTGCAGTTCAAGGGACTCTCAAGAGTCTTCTCCAGCACCACAGTTCAAAAGCATCAATTCTTTGGCACTCAGCTTTCTCTGTAGTCCAACTCTCACATCCATACATGGCTACTGTAAAAAACATAGCCTTGACTAGATGGGCCTTTGTTGCCAAAGTAATGTAGGAAAAGACATAGACTATATAACATTTGGTCCTATCCAGTTTCAGGCATCCACTTGCAGATAAGGGGGGACTATAGGAACTAATTTTTTAGCATCAACTAGGCTCAGACTAGGACAGACCTTGAAGGCCGAGCCAACAGATAAATGCAGAGCATGAGGGCAAGAAAGATATCAAAGGTACTCACACCTTATATGGTTCTGGCTCTGCTTCTGCCAGTGTGAATTTGTATAAGAGTCACAGACCTGAAAGGAGCACTGAGATCCCAGTCAAACCTATTTTACAGACTCATTCATCTCTTCACCAGTCATTCAACAAATACTTATTGAACAGATACCCTTGGATCAGAAAGGGAGTGACTTGCCTGAGGCTAGTGACGGTAGAACACAGACCCACATCCAATTTAAGTACTCTTGCAACTGCATCACACAAATGAAAGACCTTCTGGATCTTCTTTGCCTTTGCAACAAAAAGCAGTGCACTAGTTCCCAATCTCTAAGATTCTTTTCAATCCTAGTTTCTATATGTGTGCATGCCAGCAAAGCCATGCTACAACTTCCCTTGTTTCCTGTTTCTGTACAAGACCGGAAAGAAAATTTATCTTTCAACATGTCACCTTTTCACTTTGACAAACACTGATTTATTTTGTAATTGATGTCCCAGGAAGGCACACACCTCATCTGCTTGAATGATGACACAATTAATTAAACCAAACAAGGAAGAAAGCCCAGGACAGAGCCCAAGCTGCAGGTACTACTTACCACGAGCAGCGTACAATTTCTCAGAGCAGAGCAATTTGCAAAAGGGAAGATCAAGGAGATATTCAGGCATGTTAAACTTTCAATTTAGGCCACATCTGTGGGCCAGTAGGTTCCAAAATCTACCTTCTCCATCTAGACATAACAGTGCTCTAAAACGCTAAAGAAAAATCTCTTCATGTATCAAAAATGTTCAAATGTCTATTACCTGTTATGGTCATGGAGGAGGACCCTGTCTGTCTAAGACAGGAAATGGTGATGGGGGTTTGTGGGAAGGGAATAAAAAAAGAACACTGTATGTAAAATGGGTTCTATTAGCCAGTGTGCTCCTTAAGGCTGCAAGTGACAGAAATTTAAACTGACTTTAAGAAATTAAAAAAAAGAAAGATATTTTGCTCCCGGCATGGCTGGAACTAGAGACTGCAACACAGCATAATATGGAATTTGTCTCTCTTCTCAGGATATCAGAGTTGCTTTCACTCTCAGACCCAGTGGCTGTGCAGGAAAGAGGTTACACACCCAGCCTGAGGCGGCCATCCTTAGAAAGACCTGCTTGCAAAGCCGGCCCTTGGCTGGCATGTGTGAACGTGGGTTCCAGGAAGGTTCCTATTAATATTATTCCCTGGTAAGAATGGCCCAATGTGTTTAAAATTGCTTATGCAAACATTATAGTTTATGATGAATACCTGCTTTCCTTTTGGGAGTCTTGGGTTTTGCTATGTGCTAGAAGGCAATGGCACCCCACTCCAGTACTCTTGCCTGGAAAATCCCATGGACAGAGGAACCTGGAGTCCATGGGGTCTTCAGTCCATGGGGTCGCAAAGAGTCGGACATGACTGAGCGACCTCACTTTCACTTTCATGCATTGGAGAAGGAAATGGCAACCCACTCCAGTGTTCTTGCTGGAGAATCCCAGGGACAGTGGGCTGGTGGGCTGCCATCTATGGGGTCAGACAGAGTAGGACACGACTGAAGCGACTTAGCAGCAGCAGCAGCAGAGGGTGCCTGGGGCTTCCCAGGTAGCTCGGTAGTAAAGAATCTGCTTGCCAATGCAGGAGACATGGGTTCGATCCCTAGGTCAGGAAGATCCCCTCGAGGAGGAAATGGCAACATACTACAGTATTCTTGCCTAGGAAATCCCATGGACAGAGGAACCAGGCGGGCTACAAGAGAGTCAGAGAGACTTACTAACTAAACAACAGCAACAAGAGAGGATGCCTACATGACCAGCCCCAAATAAAGGTCTTGGGTGCTGAGTTTCTAATGAGCTTCTCTGGCAGACAGCATTTCACACACTGCCAGAGGAATCAAGTGTGTCCCATGTGACTCCATTGCAAGAAGATTCTGGAAGCCTCAGCCTTGTTTCCCCTAGACTTCACCCATGCACCTTTGTCCTTTGCTGATTTTACTTTATGTCCTTTGCTGTAATAAGTCACAGCCATGAATTCCACTTATGTTGAATCTTCCTAACAGAACACTGAATCTAGGGGGGGTCTTGGGGACCCCTGACACAGTGGCAAAATGACTAACAAAAGTTCTAGTCTTATCTTTTCATAGTAACAGCAACTGTAGTAGAAAATCTTTCCCAGAAGTTCCAATAAAAGTGCTTGGCTTATCCTCATTAGTTGCGATGGATTCAGCTTCAGGCATACCACCACTGTGGACCAGTCACCAGAGCCTGAGAGACGACTGTAGTCCCACTGCTAGGCAGGACAGGGTCATGCCCTTATCCGTGCAACCAGGGATTGGATCACCAACCCTTATGCACACTGAAAACCAATCACGACAAGGAGAGCATCCTGCTGATGCTGGTGGAAGCGGGGCATGGATGCTGAGCAGCTAAGACAGAACTTCTACCACAGTGGGGCACAAATGGGGTGCATTATGAGGAAGCATTTGTTATGTAAACATTAACTGCCAGCAGCAGCAGCACAAAATCACAGAGCCAAGAGAGCTGAACTTACTTTCTTACTCTAAATATATGCTTTCTCTTGTGTTTCCCACCTAATCGCCTAACCTGGGAATCTTTTCTCTTATGCACCACATCTTACTGGGACACCCATCTTTAAATAACTATGTTGTTCCATCTTACCCCCACCTTAGCTCAGGCAATGATCATTGGTTTCTTGGATTGCTGACATGGCCAACTGACTGGACTCTACTTTTGGTTTTGCACAACCAGCCCATCCCACTTATTGTAGCCCAGTTACCTTTTTGTCCTGAGGAGAAGGCCTGATTAGGTCACTCTTTGCCTTAGAGATTGTCAATGGATTCTCACCATCTCCTAGAAAAACCCAAATTCCCTAGTGTGGCACACCACACCACACCTTCCATTATTCAGCTCCCACCTACTTGGCAGTCTTCCATCAGGTTCCCAATCCATCCACCCATACTCAGTTCTTTGCACAAAAAGAATTCCAGCAGTAGGAATGCCCTGAAGTTCAGGCAACATGCCATCCTATTTCACATCATGATTTTGGTCCATTTTGTTCTCCTTGGTCCCACTTTCCCATGTGGAGATCTCCAGCCAACCCACAAGACCCATTTTTTCTTGTGTTGTGAGTGATGACTTTCCCAGCTCCCAAAGTTAATCTCTCCTCCCATGATGGCAGCATTGTGCTTGGTACATGCCCCTATCTCTCACTATAACCCTTTCTTAGTATTTATTTGCCCTTCTGAATTCTCAGCTAGAGTTCACCTTCATGAAGCCTGGTGTATCATCTTACCCATCCTTATAGCTCAGTACTGACATTGAGAAGGACAAGGAGCACTGCTTAAAAACCTATGGACTAAACCCACAAATGAAAAAAGACAGGCTGAGGGCTGAGGCTGTGGCTCTCCCACTTACCAGGTAGATGACTTGGGTGTGTTGTTTAACTTTTTTAACCATTAGTTCTCCTTCATGTAAGACACAGATTGGACCAGCCGTCTGTCAGGATTGTCGTGAGGATGAAAGGAGCTAATGTATATGGAACGTCCAGGTGCATGCAGAATCTGGACTGTATCAGGCATCTCATCAAAGCAAGGTATTCCCCAAATGTACCAAACTCATTCAAGATATTAATAATAATAAGGGAAACTGGGTGCAAGGTATATGGGGACTCTGTACTAACTTCATAATTTTTCTGTAAATAATAAACTGTTCCAAAAATTTTTAAAGTTCACTTAAATAAGAAAAAAGCAAGTTCCATCTCTGCCAACCAACCCTCCCCTCCCTTCCTTCTTTCTCACTTCCACCCAAAAATCCTTCAAAGGATGCCTCTTTTTCTTTTTTTTTTTAATATTCTAGTATCACATCATTTTCCTCCCTGCCCCAGAAAATGGATTATTGGGTAGATTTGGGAAATCCTTTTTTAATCTTTTAAGCATTTTTGCCATCATGGGATATGATCTTTTGATATCTAAGCTGTAAAGAAGAGAAGCCTCAAATTGCCACACCTTCTCTGTCCTGAGACCCATCAAAAGGCAAACAAGAAAACAGAAACCCAAGCTTCCTGGTCAAATGGAGATGGTGGATAATGAAAAAAATATCCTTCTGCTTCTCAGGAAGCTGGTGATTTCACTCCGTCCTATGCTGGCTGACAGGGTTCCCTTCAACAGCCCCTCCATCCATCTCAATAAGGAATTAGCACACACAACTCTGCCCACTGCACTCTCCAGATGCGCAAGCCCAGTGCACCGCACAGAGAAGAGAACAGCCATTTGTCTTCCCTGACAGGCCACGTCCGTCCTTGTCATATATTAGATGCTGCTAATAATCTATGTGTATGTGTTTAGGAGAAAAAAAAAATGTGTCCTTGCGATAGTCACAGAATGACATGATTTCCTCTCTTCACAAGTATGGAGATGAGCAGCATGTTGGGTCTTCTGATTCTGAGGGAAAAGTCATAAACTCCAGAGGGTCCTACCCAAATTTATGGCTAAGAATGCATTTGAGTCAGGTCAATTCAATCATGCCTTCCCTTGGTATCGAGTTTCCTTCCAGGTACAAGGGAATGAAGGCATTATAAAGAAGGCTGAGCACTAAAGAATTGATGCTTTCGAACTGCGGGGCTGGAGAAGTCTCTCTTGAGTCTCTTGGACAGCAAGGAGATCAAACCAGTCAATCCTAGAGGAGATCAATCCTGAATATTCATTGGAAGAACTGACGCTGAAGCGCCAATACTTCGGCCACCTGATGCAAAGAGCCAACTCATTGGAAAAGACCCTGATGCCAGGAAGGATTAAAGGCAGAAGGAGAAGGGGGCAGCAGAGGACAAGATTGTTGGATAGCATCTCCGATTCAATGGACATGAATTTGAGCAGACTCTGGGAGGCAGTGGAGGACAGAGGAGCCTGGTTTACAGCAGTTCGTGGGGTCAAAGAGTCAGATATGACTTAGCTACTTACAACAAAAAATTCATCTTCTGAAGGAGGAAATTCACCAGTGGCTATTCAACTATCTGTAGCCCACAGATCAAGCATCTTGGAAGCTAGCGTTGAGCATAAAAAAGGGGGACAGGAAGTCTGAAATGCACACAGTAGAAGCTTGAGCATAGGGTTGACTCTGAAAGTCATTCGTTAAGGGCACATGGTAAGGGGGTCTTCAAGATATGAACCAATGAACAAGGGGCAGAAGGTTCAGATTTCATTTCTTCTTTGGCACTGGCCATTATCAACCACATAAAGCAGCACCACCAGCACCGGACATGCTATACCTTTTTTTAAAATCAGTAATGGAACCACTAAGGAAGTGGTTCACAACAGAGAAAGACTGTCCTTCAGGGGACACTTGCAGATGCCTGGAGATATGTTTGCTTGTCACAACTGGGGAAGGGGGTGCAACTGGCATCTAGTGAGTAGAGGCTAGGGATGACAGGACAGCCCCCCATAATGATGAATTACCCAACCCCAAATGTCAAGAGCTCCGAGGTGGAGAAACCTTGCGTGAAAGCTGCTGCTGCTAAGTCGCTTCAGTCGTGTCCGACTCTGTGTGACCCCATAGATGGCAGCCCACCAGGCTCCCCGTCCCTGGGATTCTCCAGGCAAGAACACTGGAGTGGGTTGCTATTTCCTTCCCCAATGCATGAAAGTGAAAAGTGAAAGTGAAGTCACTCAGGCATGTCCGACTCTTTGCGATCCCTTGGACTGCAGCCCACCAGGCTCCTCCGTCCATGGGGTTTTCCAGGCAAGAACACTGGAGTGGGGTTCCATCGCCTTCTCCGAAAGCATGAAAGCAATGGTAACCAAAGCATTGGTGCTGTCCAGACTGCTGGCAGGAGACGGGAGGGGCCTTGGAGTCGCACAGTTTGCAAAGACACCACAGGTAATTAATTCTGATACTGAAAGCCTCCACCCTGCAATTCAGAATTACTGCTCAGAGAACACAGTTGCAAATAACCATTAGCTGCTTGACTAGCATATGCCTGTTAATCCAATTTGGTATTTCAGTAATAAAGACTTGGAACAGAGCTAACCCTCAGGGAAGACCCCTTTGGCCAAGATACTTATAGAACAAAAAGAACAAAAAGCCTTCTTTCCTGAGCATGTGATTCTCAAGATGGGCTTTGTCTCTAACTCCATAAATTTATCTTTTATTTATTTATTTATTTTTTAATGTGGACCACTTCTAAAGTCTATTGAATTTGTTTTATGTTTGGATTATTTGGCTATGAGGCATGTGGGACCTGAGCTCCCTGACTAGGGATCAAACCAGCACACTCTGCGTTGGAAGGTGAAGTCTTAACCACTGGACTGCCAGGGAAGTCCCTTCATAAGCTGATTCAGTAAGTATTTGTTTCTTGCCTCTTCCTGCTACTGGGTCTGCATCTGTCTCTCACAGTCATCCCCACTAAGTCTTTAGGAGCTTTATTTGATCCTGCCCCACCCTCTCATCTCCTAATTCCTCCAGAATGACCTAGGACAGCCCATGCATCCAGGCACCCACAGGGGCTACATTCACGATCAAAACTTCCTTCACTCAAGGCAGCTGATATCAGAAAAACATTAGAAAAGCAACCGAAGTGAGTAATTCACATTAATGGCAGGTAACCCCAAAATGTTCTCCGGAAGTGTCTGATATTTTTCAAATAAGGATGAATTGGTCACATGAATTTCTACTGCATCAGGCCTTAGATTGCATAACTTGTGCATCCAGGACCAAGTAGGTGTTCAGTAAACATTTATCGAGTATCTGAATGAGCAAGAAAATACCTTTGGGCAGAGGAACTCCCTATAGTTTTAATCTTTAAACTTATCATTATCTCTTCCTGAAATTTAAGAAAAGTCCTGTGGGCCTGACAGGAGATGGTAACCATCCTAACTGTGAGACTCAAGCAAGGTATTTACCAAAAATGGCAACAGCACAAGGTTCCAGGACCCTGTGGTCAAATAATAAAAGGTCCTCAGGGGACCCTAATATCTGAGACCCTAAGATCTTTCTCTCTGATTCTAATCAGCCTCCCAATTCAGTTCTTCCTTCTCTAGCCCAGAAGTCAACCCCACCTCCATTTTCCCTCCAGCACTCTAAGATAAAAGGAAAACCTACAGTCCATGGGATCTCGAAGAGTCGGACATGACTGAGCAACTTCACTTTTCGCTTTTCACTTTCATGCATTGGAGAAGGAAATGGCAACCCACTCCAGTGTTCTTGCCTGGAGAATCCCAGGGACGGGGAGCCTGGTGGGCTGCTGTCTATGAGGTCGCACAGAGTCGGACATGACTGAAACGACTTAGCAGCAGCAGCAGCAAAGAAACAATACTGATAAAAATGATAGTGGCATATTTTCTAGATTCTAAAGTGAAAGTGAAGTCGCCCAGTCGTGTCCGACTCTTTGCGACCTGTGGGCTGTAGCCCACCAAGCTCCTCTGTCCATGGGATTCTCTAGGCAAGAATATTGGAGTGGGTTGCCATTTCCTTCTCCAGGGGATCTTCCCGACCCAGGGATCGAACCAGGTCTCCCACATTGCAGGCAGATGCTTTAACCTCTGCACCACCAGGGAAGCCCTTAAATACAAGAATACAGTCTCTCAGAAAACCTCCTATAGAGACACAGAACTTCAGATCCAAGTACTAACATCAAAGATTTCAAGGGAGGAAAGGAAGCCAGGTTGAAAGAAGAAGGGGGAGGAGGGGTGGGGGGAGGCGAAAGGGGTGGCCTTACAGACGTCTCCTGCTACCTACAGATACCCAGGCGTTATAGGACTTTTCCCTGGGCCTCCAGAGAAGGGAGGACTGGAACTCGGCCCTACCAGAAATCAGACCAGACCAGAACCAGAATTCGAGTTCTCTGCCAAGAGGAGGTGATCAGTCTCCAATCCTCAGCTCTAGCTTCCAAGGGGACATTGATATAGCAAAACATTTTCTAGGAGAAAAAGATCAGCAGTCAAGGGGCTTTGTTAAGTCACATCTCAGTTTCAGAAACTGTAAAATGTGAAAAAATCTGCATCAAAAACTGAGATAATTTAACAGATCTCTGCAAAGGACTAGGCGAGTTACATATTTTGCTTCTGAAATATTATTCCTATTAAAACTGAAGTGTGAATTACAGGGGAGAGCCGGGCCTCCACTCAGGTCCTAGAACCTCACACTCCATGGTCTCTGTTCTCCCCACTGAGACACACAGTTGGTGACTCCCATCAGGACAAAATCCTGACTCTTCTTATATGACCCTCCTCCCAAGCCCCCATCCTCATTAAAAAAATTTTTATCATTTAGCTTTTTGTTTTTTTTTTTTAAAGAAAACAACTTTTTATTTTGTATTGGGATATAGCTGATTAACAATGTTGTGATAGTTTCAGGTGAACAGCAAAGGGACTCAGCCATACATATACACGTATCCATTCTCCCCCAAACTCCCCTCTTACCCAGGCTGTCACATAACACTGAACAGAGTTCCCTGTGCTCTACAGTATATCCTTGTTGGTTATCCATTTTAAGCATAGCAGTACGTGCAGGCAACAAGAAGTTTGTTCTCTAAGTCTGTGTTTTTCTGTTTTGTAAGTTCCAGTGTATCATTTCATTTTAGATTTCACATATAAGGGATGTCAAACTTATTTTTGACATTCCTTTTCTGACTTATTTTCTCCTTCTCTGACTTATTTCACTCAGGATGACCATCTCTAGGTCTATCCATGTTGCTGCATATGACATTATTTCCTTCTTTTTAATGGCTAAGCAATATTCCATTGTATAATTGTACACCCACCCCTCACCATCCTCATCTTGATTGAGAATATCTGGGGAAATTTTCTTACTCATAGAGGACTGACACCATCTCCTCTAAGATGAAGATTTCCCCATCCTGACTCTTTTAGGTAGACAGACAGCTATCTTACTGACAGTAAAATGACTCTCATATATTCGAAACAGCAGCAACAACACATTGCTGGTCATTCCTCTGCATCAGGCACCGTTCTGAGACCTTTTAATGTCTCATTTCACATCACCCTCACCCCGTCATCATCCCCACTCTGCCAGTAAGAAACAGAGGTCCAGAGACATGAGTAGTGCCAAGGTTACAAAGATGGTGAGCAGATGGATGGGAGGCAGCCTTAGGAAAGGCCCTGGACATCTATGTCCCATGACTCAGGGAGTGGACCCTTGAGCTGAACGAGGACAAGGTGGAAGAAATACCTCACAGCACTCTAGAAACTTCTCTTTCTTTCTCTTCTCTAGGAGACTCATAGTGTCTCTCTAGCTCACTTCACAGAGAGCTTGCATCCCTGTGCTTGAAGGAAATTCACACAGTAGACAGAGGTCTGGTCACCCCATCGGGGGGCCCTGGGGAGCATGGGCGTGGCTGTCCTGTCCCATCCCATGAGCCACGCAGACAGGGCAATCAGGATGCAGCTGGCTTGGTGACACAGTGGTAACTACAGGCAGGAACTGACATCATTCACTGGGTGTGAGCTGCACCGTCAGGGTCTCCTGACACAATCAGGGTGCCCTCCATGACCCTTTCTCCTGAGAAGTCTGCTCCCCGTCTTTGCTAATCACAGCCTGCCAATCACACCTTGCCCAGCCTTTGGATGTGCTGACCCCCACCTGCCATCACCCAATGAACCCCCCATTGGATAAACAGCAGATCCAGCCAGCCACCCTCCCTTCAGGGCTGGGAACCACAGCATCGTACCCCTGGATTCTATACCTGGAAATCAGAAAAGGAAACTACCATAGCCCAACAGGAACATTTTCATAAAACAGCTTTGTTTTCATTCCCAAAATGAATCACCTAAAGATGCCTCCAGCCCAGACTCTCTTGTAAGGTCCAGACCTATTCATTCCATCTGCACACGCCCAACATGGAACTCGTCACCTGGGGCCATCCTCTACACTCCGGCCACCGTCTCTCTTCGACATCACTTGCTGCCCCCAAGGGCAACATCCTGCTGTACGGCCACTGCCATATCTTGCTTGGACCACAGCAGTAGACAACCTCCCACTGCTGCCAAAACTTTCTTTCAAGGCACTGGTTGCCTGCTTCATCTTATAGAACCACCCCAGGCTGCAGCCAAAGGAGCCTCTTCAAATCTGAAAATCTGAACATCCTTTTCTGTACCTAAAACTCTCAACTGGTTTTCAGTTACCTCTAGATAAAACCCAAAGCTGCAATTGACAAAACTGTTCATGGTTTTCTTGCCTTATTTCCTACTCTGCAAACCTGGAATCGCATGTTTTATCTGTTCACTTATTTAAGGAGCACCTGCCAGGTATTGTTCTAGGTGCTGGGAAAGTGTCAGGAAGAAGACAAAGACCCCTGCCTTCAAGGTACGTATGTATTAGCTGGAAAGACGCACGATAATCAGGTCAAGCCAGCCAGGTCCTCGGTATCTGGGGTCTGTGTGGCTGCCCGGGTGGAGCAGAGCAAGCTTAATAAGCAATTATGGGCTAGATTAGAAGACGATGGATGCAGTAAAAAAACAGGAAAGAACAGTGTGAGAGGGATGGGATGGTATCCCAGGTTGCAGGATTAAAGGGGCCAGTTGGCGGAAATCTTGAGAGAAGCTGAGCTTTGAGCAAAACCTTAAAGGGCGTTCTGGCAGCAAGACAGGGAGGGACCTGGGGGACTAGCATTCCCAGCACGGGGACATCAGAGCAAATGACCAAGGCAGGGCCTGCCTGGTCTGTTTGAGGAACAGACTGCAGTGTGTTTCAGTGTCTGCACAGCTCTCTCTGGACCTCTGGCCTCTGGATACTGCATCCCTTCTAAGTGGGGCCATCGGGCTAATGTTGCCATTGCTTCTTCCCTTCACAAGCCTCCCTGGCTAGGACTGCTGCTGCTGCTGCTTAGTCGCTTCAGTCGTGTCTGACTCTTTGTGACCCTTTGGACTGTAGCCCATCAGGCTCCTCTGTCCATGGAATTCTCCAGGGAAGAGTTACTGGAGTGGGTTGCCATTCCCTTCTCCAGGGGCCCTTCCTGACCCAGAGATTGAACTTGGGTCTGTTGCATTGCAGGCAGATTCTTTACCATTTGAACCATCAGGGAAGCCCCTTGGCCAAGGCTGCTGCTGCTGCTAAGTCGCTTCAGTCATGTCCGACTCTGTGCGACCCCAGAGATGGCAGCCCACCAGGCTCTGCCATCCCTGGGATTCTCCAGGCAAGAACACTGGAGTGGGTTGCCATTTTCTTCTCCGATGCATGAAAGTGAAAAGTGAAAGTGAAGTTGCTCAGTTGTGTCCGACTCTTTGCGACCCTATGGACTGCAGCCTACCAGGCTCCTCCGCCCATGGGATTTTCCAGGCAAGAGTACTGGAGTGGGGTGCGCTGCTTCCCCTCAAATGTGATTTTACTTCATCGTGAATTCTGCCTTTCTCCACACTTTAATGTAACTGTGAGTTCAGTTGGATCTAGAATCTAGTGGTTAAACATCTAGTAGGCTCTGACGTCAGTCTGGGGTCGGCCTGGCTTCCATCCAGGCTCCACCACAGCCTCGCGCAGGCTGTAGGATCACAGGCAAGACACTTAAAGACTTTCGA
>SJYQ01001793.1:749704-821991 GCA_006410935.1 Redunca redunca
CTCCGCCCATGGGATTTTCCAGGCAAGAGTACTGGAGTGGGGTGCGTTGCTTCCCCTCAAATGTGATTTTACTTCATCGTGAATTCTGCCTTTCTCCACACTTTAATGTAACTGTGAGTTCAGTTGGATCTAGAATCTAGTGGTTAAACATCTAGTAGGCTCTGACGTCAGTCTGGGGTCGGCCTGGCTTCCATCCAGGCTCCACCACAGCCTCGCGCAGGCTGTAGGATCACAGGCAAGACACTTAAAGACTTTCGACGGGGAAATAAAATAGTCTGGCTCCCAACACAGAAAAAACAGCTGATAGGAATTGGCAACATGGGGGCAAATCTGGGTCTGTGTTACTTACTATTTTATCCCCAAGGCCAAGGACAGGTCCAAGGGCTCAAAAGATAATGAATGAGTGACTGAATAGATGTGGAAGGTGGGGTTGGAGGAGTAGGGAAGCAGGGAGGAAGGGATGCGGGAAGGTCCACACAAAGGGCCTAGAGGGTCCAAAAACCCCTTCAAGGCAAGTAATTAAAACCACAGAAGTTCTTAAATGTCTTGTCAAAAACAATACTTCCAAAGTTCTTCATATTTGGCCTTTTTACATTATTGTACACTTCACTGCTGCCCCATGGTTTTGTGGGCAAAGTTGCAAGGTAATGGAGCAGACACCCATTAATGGTATCTGCTGTTACCCCACAGCTGCTGGCAGGAGTCCTTAGAGAAAATGGACACGGGAAGAATAGTGCAAACAATCTGTGCATTTCCTGCAAGGACCCCGCTGGCATTGTTCTGGGCTCACTGAGGCCCAGAGGAGTCAAGTAGCCTGCCTATGGTCGCAGAGTCTCCAGAGGGGCTCCAGTTCTGGCTTATTCTACTGGACCATGACGAATACATGCGGAGACTTCCTAGGGCTCACAGCTACTTTATTTATTTATTTTTTCACAGCTACTTTAAAGAGGGTGTCCTGGAACTGCACAAGCTGGGCCAGTATTCTGCAGATGGAGGTTTTATTTCTCAAATCTGGGGGAAATCACACTTCCTTATGCCTTTGATTCTGCCCCCATGGCAGATGGAGTAGACTCGATCAGGATGCAGAGACAGGAAAATGCCACATAGGCGATGACCATGGCGGAGACTGAGGCTTGTGTAAGTCCTTACTAAAAGCTCTTTACCGGGTTCTCCAAGTAATGAGTTTAGGTAAGGGGGATTTCACAGCATCCTTCAGGAGTCAAGTCTATATGAGACTGAACGCTAGAGTCACTGCAGCCCAGATAAACAAGGTGTTCCAGACCAGAGAAAGCCCAGGAAGGCCAGGTGGCATCAATGTTACTGCAAAGGTTTACAGTGAAAGAAATCAACTGCGATTACCTTTATGAGAGGGGAACCTTCCCTCCTGGATCAGAGTGTTCCACATTTATTGGTCTGTCCTAAGGGACTTCCTTCCTATTCCATGACCTGGCTTCTAATCATTCGGTTTAGAAAAAATAATCACACACACACACACACACACACACACGACCTATACTAAAGAGCGCCATACGGAAAAGAGAAGAGCTTTCTTTCTTTTCATTTCCTTATTTTCCCAGAAAAAGTTAGGGTGGGCATGGGAAAACCTCAGACACTTATTATACTCCTTTGCTGATGATAGGTAAAAACAGACACAGTATTCCTTCCTTTAAGGCAGGCACCCTGTTCTAACTACAGCATCTACTATATTCTTCTGCACTGTGGGGGCCTGATTAATGCTTGAAATGAACCAGCGAGACGATGAGCAAATAAAATGCAGCCCATTAACTGAACTCCTTGCAGTCAAACTTCGCCGGCCCTGACCTTGGCCCATATACTCTGCTCTGCCCCAGGAGCTGCCTTGAGTCTCTGAGCCCTCCAAATCCACATCCTTGGGTCATCTCCGGGAGCAGTGAGAGCCTTGGATGTCTTCCTTATCCATGGGGATATGGGGGTGGGCAGGCTTAACACTGGGATTATTACTTTGGTTGTGAATGGCAACAGAACCCTACTAGTGCGGTGGCAGGTCCTTGCTGGGACAGAATAGATGTGATTTCCCAGTGACAGGTTACCTTTAGAGACCACCTGTCCCTGGGATCTTGCTGGGTTACACTCATCCAGGAGAGACTTGCAGCTCTGAATGTACACGGCAGGCTGAGTTTCTTGGGAAGTAGATGTGGGAATGGGAGTGAGCACGTCGGGGGTTAACTTAGGGAGAATTCTCAGGACAGCATCTACGAAAGGGGCAGCATGCCAGCAGGACTGGGCACAGGGAGAAACGGGGCTGCCAGGCAGACGCCAGTGGATCCTGCAAGATCTCACATGCATCATTCAGTCCATGGTATGGGCATGGCCCCGGGCAAGGTGACTCTCTTCACCTGAGACCATTCCCCAAAGAGGGCTGAGAGCAGAGCCCACCTGCAGGCAGTCTTCCCGCAGCTGGAGGAATGAGCCTTTCCTCCCAAAGGGGAATGTGAGTGTCCACCACACACAATCACTACTCTCATCCTGCAAGACGGACACGATCATCACCTCTACAGTGACATGGTCCCAGCTGGAGGTGGAGGTCCCTCCCTCCATGGGAGGTGGTGACTCTCCCTCCCCTTCACTTCTCATCATACAGCCAGGGTCCAGTGGATGACTCCTTACAGCCGGTGACCCCGGCGGGGATGCAACAAATGCCTGCTGAATAAATACATCACTGAATACTGAAGGTCAGCACTAAAATAGGAATAAAATGCCACATAACTATAGGAAAAAATGCCCCTAATGAGTGCAGTGTAATCAAGAAAAAACAAATAGATGTGATGGGGGACTTGAAAAGAGATGCACAGGGAAGACAACACACACACATGCACTGTGGTCTCAGGTCCAAGTAACCTTGCATCCCACCAAGCTTCTGTCCCTTTATTTGTGAACTAAAACATTCTATGAAGAAGAGCTCAGAAAGCTGAGACACACTCTGTTTCAACAGGGTCTATTAGTGTCATTACTGACACGAATAAGGAAAGTTTTGATCCTGACAAGGAAAAGAGTCCAAGGGTCAGATTGTTTTGCCCCCATGGTGTGCTGAGGACTTTTTTCAATTATCCCAAAGCTGAGAGGCTCCCAGAAGGATGCAGGCAGAGACTGGAGTGGGTGAGGAATTTACTCTTCTGTCAGTGAATGGAAACAGAAACTAACTGGAGTAGCCTGTGAATCTTGAGAATGCCGTGATTTAAAATCACTAAGCAATATTTCACCTTCAGAGGATAAGGAGCTATAGAGAAGAGGCAGGAGGGATTTTAAACACAGAAGCCAGAGTGCAGAAGTCAGAAAAAAAAACAAAACAAAACACTCACCGCTAGGTTTATCTCTCAATGTATTTGTCTAATATTGAGAATATAAAACTAATAATGTAATTTAAAGGATGACACCTGGGAGAGGGGTATTAAAATGGACTGAGACGACCCAGAGGGATGGTGCAGGGAGGGAGGAGGGAGGGGGGTTCAGGATGGGGAGCACGTGTATACCTACGGCAGATTCATGTTGATGTATGGCAAAACCAATACGATATTGTAAAGTAATTAACCTCCAATTAAAATAAATAAATTTATATTAAAAAAATAAAATAGTAGTAGGATTTGTACCTGCCACTTCTCTCATGAATCCACACCAGTTATAAACACTGATTGTCCTCACAATTTCCCACCTGATACTCACACATACCTTGGGGCAGTGACAAGAGTTAACAGTGACAAGAAGAAACTGACTAGAAAGAACCTCTTAGAAAGCCAAACTTACATACTTCTTTAAAACGATAAACCATCAACTTTTTAATGAAAGAAAAAGTCATAAGAACATTTTCAAACACTCTATAATGAATACCCATCACCACCATCTCACAGGCTTTCTCGGCAATCAAAGTATCATTTGATAAAAAGGGAAAACCGATAAATGCGTGTCTCCACACAAGGAAGCCAACACTCAATTATGGGGACACAAAATACACACATTTGATGTCTGTCTCTTACAAAGCAATTCAACAACCCTCAACTGGGTTCTTCCTATGAACACAGATCTTACCTCTTCAATTATTAAAGACATACAAGCCAATCCCTGTTTTCCTCTAACAAGTATCAAATGAGAGTAGAACTGATGCTCACTTCTATTTATAATTCCTTGTCTATTTCATTAGCATGACCTCATTAAGAGTTGCCCTCATTAAGAGTTGTATTAAAAAAATACAATTGCTATTCTTGTTATGTCAGTCGACACCTTCAGATATCAGGAAAAAATAAAAGAGCTACAATTACCTTTGAACTTATGGAACACAGCCCAGAGCTCAGCAATGTCTGTTGCAAAGGTGATGTCTGTGTCAAGGACGATGACCCTCTCCAGGTTGGCAGGAAGAGTCTTGGTGAGGACAAGCTTCATCAGACCATAAATCCCAGAGTAGTGTTTGTTGGGGATCCAGGAAACTTCAGACTAGACAGGAAGTGAAAAGAAAGAGTAGGAGAAAGCAAAAAAAAAAAAAATCACTACATTTAATTTTTTGCACAAGCATTATAAATAGTGCCTGGTACCTAAAAAGGTTCCAATAAAAATTGTTGAGTAAATGAATGAATATTTTCTTAAAGATTTGTTCATGTAATTTACAGTTTGGCTTGTGAAGTTCTTTTGGAAGAAAATGTATCTGAATCAAGGGAGAAGGAGAGTAATGTTTTTGAAATAACTACCCCATGTAAATACATTAAAATAAGATTTCTTTTATTATAGAAATGATATAGGCTCACTGGAGAAAACAATATACACAAAAGAAGAAATAAAAGTTTCAAAAATGGAATCATACTGTATATATTTTTGCAACCAATGTCTAATTGTTCCTGGATAGATATATTTCTTATAGTCTTATTCCATTTCTGTGTCATTAAAATGATTACTTAATGGTATCATTAAGGCATACACTTATCTATTTTTTAATTTTTCAGATGGACTTCTTTTTGGGTAGCAAGACAGGATGTACACACAGAAGGGTGACCCATGGAGTGCTATACTGAAATCCTCACATGGTATTAAGGAATGACAGGTGGCTTAGTGGTAAAGAACCCGCCTGCCAGTGTGGGAGAGGCTGGTTCAATCCCTGGGTCGGGAAGATCCCATGGAGTAGGAAATGGCAACCCACTCCAGGATTCTTGCCTGGAGAATCCCATGGACAGAGGAGCCTGGCAGGCTATAGTCCATGGGGTCCCAAAGAGTCAGACACGACTGAGCAACTGAGAACACACAAGAACAAACAAAGGAAGGACAAATGTCCCTCAGGTGGTGGGAACATCAGCGAGCCACACACCCTAGTACCATTTGATAATGCTGCTAATGATACCACTAGTAGTACGACTACTGATAATGAAGGCTAACAGTAATACTGAACACCAGTGTGATGAAAGCTTCCAGAAGCACAGGTCATTTATGAAGATCACTATGGGCAGGGTCTTGTCTCAGCTGCCACGGGAATCTCCATGGAAGCCAAAGTACACTTGTTTTCAAGAAATGAACATTTGGAATGGAACCCTTTAATGGAAAATGTGGTTGCATCATAAAAATTCCAAAAAATATTCTCCCTTTTGGTCCTTATAATTCCATTCGAGGACACATTTTTTTTTTTTAAAGTCACACTTAAGAACGAGATCAAAGTTTTATTCCTGAAGTTCATCACCATGTCATAAAAGTAAATAAATAGCAACAATCCAAATGCCGAAAAATTAAACAGTTAATTAAAACATGGTATTTAAAAAATTTGATAGGGTACTTTCCTGGTGGTACAGTGGTTAAGACTCCATACTCCCAATGCAGGGGACCTCAGGTTCGATCCCTGCTCAGGGAACTAGAACCCACATGCCCTAAGATCCCGCATGCCATAGGTAAGAGCCAATATTTGTTGTTGTTTAGTTGCTAAATCATGTCCAACTCTTTGTGGCCCCATGGACTGTAGCCCGAAAGGCCCCTCTGTCCATGAGATTTTCCAGGCAAGATTACTGGTGTCGATTGCCATTCCATTTCCTTCTCAACAAAGAAACCTCATGCTGTGGCTAAAGAAAAAAAAAAATCCTGCATGTCACAACTAAAAACTGATGCAGACAAAAAACATTGATAGCATACTATGAAGTTGTTACAAACAAGATAGATTAAGATGAAATGAAAAGAAACTGACATATGTTAAAAGTTAAAAAAAAAAAAAGGAAGCTTAAAAATTGCTTTTGCTTATTAACCACTATATATAATCAAACAATATGAAAACATATCCACTCAGATTAATGCAGAGAAAAAAGAAATGGAAGCACAGCATCAAACCACTGACATCAATCGTTTGGGAGATGATAGGAGCACAGTCTCTCTCTATAGATAGAGGATATAGATACGAAAAATGTTAGTGCCCAGTCATGTCTGACTCTTTGAGACCCTACGGACTGTAGCCTGCCAGGCTTCTCTGTCCACAGAATTCACCAGGCAAGAATACTGGAATGGGCAGCCATTCCCTCTCCAGGGGATCTTCCCAACCCAGGGATTGAACCAGGGTTTCCTTCATTGCAGGCAGATTCTTTACTATCTGAGCCACCAGGGAAGCCCCAGACACAGATATACATACATTCATATATATATATTCATATTACATACACACATTTAATCTATACTTGCCAACTTTAAAAAATTATCAACTGCTAATGTTTTAAAGAAAAACTAAGTATGACATTCTTCAGTTTAAACATATAAGGATCCAGTGATGGGAAACTGGAGTGTACGAAGTCAGTTTAAGAAAGCTATCAGAAAGGACCTTCTCTGATAACTCATAAGACCCATTCCATCTCACACCTACTCCATGCTATGTTTTCATCTCCAATTTGTTTGAAAATACCATTTTAGCTATTCCTTATTCTCAGTTTTGCAATGGCTCTTTGCATTGGTTTGGTCAGTCGGTTCAGTCGCTCAGTCGTGTCCGACTCTTTGCGACCCCATGAATCGCAGCATGCCAGGTCTCCCTGTCCATCACCAACTCCCTCTTTGCATTAAGTGAGTACAATTTCGACCAGAAAAAAAGAAAAACTGAACTCTTCACCATGTGTCAATTTCAAGAGAAAGAACCATTGACTGCCTACAACCTGTCCCCTTGTTACTGGGTAGCACAGAGGAGGGAAAAAGAAACAAGTTCAAATCTGGACTCTAGCCCCACACGAAGGATTGATCTCAGCCTTGGTTTCTTTACCTGTAAAAATGGAGCCGCTGCTACATCACAGTTCAGTTCATTTGCTCAGTCGGGTCTGACTCTTTGCGACCCCATGAACCTCAGCACGCCAGGCCTCCCTGTCCATCACCAACTCCTAGAGTTCACCCAAGCCCATGTCCATTGAGTCGGTGATGCCATCCAACCATCTCATCCTCTGTCATCCCCTTCTCCTCCTGTCTTCAATCTTTCCCAGTATCAGGGTCTTTTCCAATGAGTCAGCTCTTCACATCAGGTGGCCAAAGTATTGGAGTTTCAGCTTCAGCATCAGTCCTGACAATGAATACCCAGGACTGATCTCCTTTAGGATGGACTGGTTCGATCTCCTTGCAGTCCAAGGAACTCTCAAGAGTCTTCTCCAACACCACATTTCAAAAGCATCAATTCTTCTGTGCTCAGCTTTCTTTTAGTCCAACTCTCACATCCATACATGACCACTGGGAAAACCATAGGCTTGACTAGATGGACCTTTGTTGACAAAGTAATGTCTCTGCTTTTCAATATGCTGTCTAGGTTGGTCATAACTTTCCTTCCAAGGAGTAAGCGTCTTTTAATTTCATGGCTGCAATCACCATCTGCAGTGATTTTGGAGCCCAGAAAAATAGTCAGTCACTGATTCCACTGTTTCGCCATCTATTTGCCTGGACACGGAACAATAGACTTGTTCCAAATAGGAAAAGGAGTACATCAAGGCTGTATATTGTCACTGTGCTTATTTAACTTATATAACTTATATGCAGAGTACATCATGAGAAATGCTGGGCTGGATGAAGCATAACCTGGAATCAAGATTTCCGGGAGAAATATCAATAACCTCATATATGCAGATGACACCACCCTTATGGCAGAAAGTGAAGAAGAACTAAAGAGCCTCTTGATGAAAGTGAAAGAGGAGAGTGAAAAAGTTGGCTTAAAGCTCAAGACCATGGCATCCGGTCCCATCACTTCATAGCAAATAGATGGCTAATGTAAAAACTGAAGGAGTTTAAAGGACTCAGCTGCTTGGTACACAAAACATCCTCAGCAAATGTGGTCCTACCCTTCATCCTGATTCTCTCCCCCCATTTCCAGTATGTACATAGCTATGCTTGGGTTTGATCTCTGGGTGAGGAGGATCCCCTGGAGAAGGGAATAGCAACCCTCTCCAGTATTCTTATCTGGAAAATTCCATGGACAGAGGAGTCCACGGGGTTGCAAAGAGTTGGATGTGACTGAACAACGAACAAAGAATTGATGCATTTGAACGGTGGTGTTGGAGACCACTCTTGAGAGTCCCTTGGACTGCAAGGAGATCCAATCAGTACCTCCTAAAAGGAGATAAGTCCTGAGTGTTCATTGGAAGGACTGATGCTAAAGCTGAAACTCCAATACTTTGGCCACCTGATGAGAAATGACTCATTTGAAAAGATTCTGATACTGGGAAAGACTGAAGGCAGGAGGAGAAGGGCACGACAGAGGATGAGATGCTTGGATGGCATCACCAACTCAATGGAGATGAGTTTAAGTAAGCTCTGGGAGTTGGTGATGGACAGGGAGGCTTGGCATGCTGCAGTCTATGGGTCGGCAAAGAGTCGGACACAACTGAGCGACTGAACTGAGCTGAGGAACTAACACACATGCGCGCATGCACGCCTCTTCAATACTTAATACTGAAGTCGGGGGCAACTCTGGGATCTAGTACAGAACTGAACCTTGGGTCCTGGAGTCAGATATATCTGCATTCATATTCTGACACTGTCAATTAATCACCACATCCACTTGGCCAAGTCTGCTAGGCTTGAGTTTCTGCCATTTGTAAAAGGGTGTCACTTCCAGTGTATCATTATCGGTCAGGGTGTGGGTGAATGCAGAATTTAAGGGCAGAAACAAGGCACAGGGCAGGCTTGGTGAGGGGAAGAGTTGGGGGCTGCTACCACTCAAGGCATGAAGGGCCAATGCCAGCTGCTGCTAGTATCCAAAGAGGGGAGTCAGATGAATAAGCCCCTTAGCAGGAGCAATGACCTTCAGAAGAGAGACATGACCTTGCTGCAACAATCCCTCAGGATGGATCAGGGAGAGAGATCTCAGCTCCCTCTCTTCTCCTGCGCCTAGGACTCCTGCCAGGGTAGCCCACAGGGCAAACCCAAACATAATCCAGTGAGAAAGTAAGCTTGGGGATGCAGCCCTTAGGCATCAGCCCAAGGGGAAGAGTGAAGAAAGATGAGAAAGAATCCAGAGGGACAAACCTAACAGAATAGAATGGCCATTAATTTAAACAAATGATGGCAAGATCAAAGCACCAAGTCTTACACATCACAGACACAACACACATCTGCAGGATGGCTGGGGAGATGGAAGGATGCATGGGGAGACAGATGGATGGATGGACAGACAGATGGATGGCACAGGAAGGTGACTGATTAGTCGCAAATCCTCACCAAGTAAGATGCAAAGCTATAAGCTGGAATCTGTCAGGCGAAATGTTTGTGTTCCTGTCCAAAACCATAGTCTTCCTTTGAAGTCAGCTTCCAGGCCAGCCATCACCTTAAGATCTGATGCCTGAGGACTCTGAATAATTCCATCCCGTGGGTTTTTATAAAACTCTTCCTCGTGTAAGCCTGGGCCTTTGGAACTCAGCTTGGTTTCCTCATTCCCCTGAGAATTTGCCTGAACTGAAGCTTGGCAATCACCGGCCCATGCCCGCAGAGTCGTGCTATTTAATCAGACCTTTGATTAACTTATTCATCTATTTTGGTTACCATCAAAGCAAGAGAGCTTGGTGGAGACCGAACACCAGCACGTTGGGTTAAGCCGTCTAATTAGATGGCTCCATCTCCCAGCTTTATTTTTCACACACAGGCGAGGCACTCGGATGCATCACAGAACAGTAGGACTACAGGAATAAATTAATCTCAACATGAGCCCAGGCCTGAACGTCGCCCCAAGTCCCTGACTTAATACATAATCAATTAAGTTAGAGTGTTCAATTAGAGGTAAAGGAAGCATTCGAATGGGTTTGGATTCAGAAAGAAAATCCCAGAAAGAAAACTAAGGAATCTAGAAGGGGGAAGAATGTGTGGTGAGAAGCAGATGCATTTGTTACAAACGGCTCCTTCTCTTAGAAGCAGCATGGAACCTGTGCTCTCTGCCTCTGTCCAAATCTTGCTCTTCCTCCAAGTCCCAACTTGGAAGGCACCAGCCTCTGGCCCCCTTCCCTGCTGCCCAAGGCTGGGTGAGGGTTCCCAAATCGAGCTGTTTCCTTTCCTTCGGCACAGCAAGCCATCACACTGTGTCTAATTTTCCATGTCTCTTTCCAGCTCTGGACTAGAATCCTTGAGGTAGGCACGATGTCATTCATATTATGGTAACAACACAGTCATTTGATCATGTGCATGACTGCAGACTTAACCAGGCCTCAGTTCAAATGCCACCTGTGACATTTTTGCCAATTAGGAGAAGAGGCATCTGTAATTGCTTGGGTCCAGATCGGTACAGTGCATAGAAAAAGGCACAACTTGTTGAGCCCCAGAGCCTGGTTTTTAGCACGAGTTCTAATAAGCTTATAAGCTATGTGACTCAAGGCAAGTCATTTAACCACCATAAGCCTCAGTTTTCTCATCTGCAAAATGGGAACTTAACAAAAGCTCACTTCACAATATTGCCGTGAGGATTACAAAGCATCTATTCATTAAGAGAAGGGAAGTAAATGGGCTTCCCTAGTGGGTCAATGGTAAAGAAGCTGCCTGCCAAAGTAGGGGACACGGGTTTGATCCCTGGTCTGGGAAGATCCTCATGCCTTGGATAAACTAAGTCTGTGTGCCCCAACTACTGAGCCTGTGCTCTACTGAAACTACTAAAGCACACGTGCCCAGAATCCATGCTCAGCAACAAGAGAAACCAGAGTGAGAGATCCAGACCCCGCAACTAGAGAGTAGCCCCACCTCGCCGAAACTAGAGAAAAGCCCGCACAGCAAGCAAGACCCAGCACAGGCAAAATATACAAATAAATTGTAACAAAAAAAAAAAAAAGAGGAGGGAAGTGAAGTCCATTTCCCTTCTAATGAGTGTGCATCCGTGCTACCTAGATTCAGATGATACATGATTTGGAACTTGATAAAGACAAGACATTAAACCCAGGGATAGAACTCAGGTTTCCTGCATTGCAGGTGGATTCTTTACCAGCTGAGCCACAAGGGAAGCCCAAGAAAACTGGAGTGGATAGCCTATCCCTTCTTCAACGGATCTTCCTGACCTAGAAACCCAACCAGGGTCTCCTGCTTTGCAGGCAGATTCTTTGCCAACTGAGCTATCAGGGAAGCCCATAGTAATAATAACTTTGACAATAAAAGGGAAACAGGGAACAGAGCTAGTTCTGACAGAGAAAATAAATCATCCATATCCTTTCCCTATATTTCTATATATAAGATTAATAAATCACAAACTGGGATCTACTGGGAAATGTGAAGCCCTCTCTACTGAATCTTCAAATTGGACCACACATCCTGGGTTTTAGGAGGGGTGGGGGGAATCGGCGTGAGTGGTCACTCATATAACCTTAGGGGGAGTCTCCTGGTACAGTCCACACTGCTACTGATCTCACTTCCAGCCTACAAACAATAAACTCCAGTCCAACTGAGGATATTAAATTCTTGGAATCAACAGAAAGAAAGTAAAAGTGTTAGTCGTCCGGTAGTGTCCAACTCTTTGCAACCCCATGGACTGTAGCCTGCCAGGCTCCTCTGTCCATGGAATTCTCCAGGCAAGAATACTAGAGTGGGTAGCCATTCCCTTCTCCAGGGGATTGTCCTGACCAGAAATTGCCCAGGTATCCTGCACTGCAGCCAGATTCCTGACTTTGTGAGCCACCAGGGAATCAATGTGGAGAAGACCATCTTTAGAGGCAAGTTACAGAGACCTGGAAGGCGTCATGCAGACTGACCCCCGGAGTACCCTGTGGAAACACCACCACCTAGCTGAGCAACATCCTAGCATGTTCCTCATCACTGAACACGCCAAAGGGTTCATGTAATTAAAACAATAAGAATGAAAGCTAGGTTTATGTTAATGGACATATTATTATCCTTGCAATGGCTGTTAATAATTCTAGGCAGACATGCTCCAAGATTTAATTAGCAAAAATGCAACTGAGTTTAAGATACCACTGAATGCACTTACATAAAGGAGCATAAGCAATTCTTATGGGGGCACTGGGATGCCCCCATAATGATAATACTATCTAGCCTTTGCTGGGGCTTGAGCTGTTTTGGTCATCAGGCCCTGTGAGGGGCTCCCTGGGGGGCTTCCTAGGTGGCAACAGTGGTAAAGAACCACCTGCCAATGCAAGAGACAGATGCAACTTCGATCCCTAGATTGGGAAGATCCCCTGGAGAAGGAAATCGCAACCCATTCCAGTATTCTTGCCTGGAGAATCCCATGGACAGAGGAGCCTGGTGGGCTACAGTCCATAGGGTTGCAGAGAGTCAGACATGTCTTAGAGACAGAGCACACAAGCATGTAGGCACTGTGGGGAGAGCTTTCTATGTGCTATCTTATTTACATTACTTCCAACTAGACTAAAGGTCAGGTATTAATATCCCTGTATATGAACTGTGGGGGGAGAGGACTGAGTCCTTTCCCCTTCCTCAAATTTCAGCCCCCCAGCCTTAGATACTCTACTCTGAAATGATGCAGTGTTTCTTTCTTATTTACCTTTCCCATAGTTACTGGTCTATTCAGAGCTGTCCTCCACTCCTCAGGGCTAGTAATTGTAGGGTCATAGCCATGCCCCTGCCTCCATCAGTGAAATCTATGTTCACCAAGAAGCAGCTTTTTTCATGGCAATTAGATACAAAGACTTTTGAGTTGGGTATCCCTGAATTGAAAATCTCTGTGGATCTTAATTTTTCATCTGGAAAAAAAAAAAAAAAAACAGGAGTAAGAGTAGTATATCTTGCTCCCTTCCTAGGGAATTGCTCTATTTCTAATCTGGAATCTTTCCTCATCATCCTAGAAATATGTTCTGCACAAAATAAATTTCTTCAGCCAGGACATGGAAGCAACCTAAATGTCCGACAGAGAAAAGGATAAAGAAGATGTAGTACATGTATACAATGGAAGACTCAGCCAATCCTAAAGGAAATCAACCCAGACTATTCATTGGAAGGACTGATGCCAAATCTACAATACTTTGGCCACCTGATGTGAAGAGCTGACTCACTGGAAAAGACCCTGATGCTGGGAAAGATTGGAGGCAGGAGGAGAAGAGGGCAACAGAGGATGAGATGGCTGGATGGCATCACCAAATCAACAGACATGAGTTTGAGCAAACTCTGGGAGATAGTGAAGGCCAGGGAAGCCTGGCATGCTATAGTTCATGGGGTCACAAGGAGTCAGACACAGCTTAGCAACAGCAATCATGAGAAGGAATGAAACTGAGTTACTTATAGAGACATGGATGGACTTGGAGATTGTCATACAGAGTGACCTAAGTCAAAAAGAGAAAAACAAATATCATCTATTAATGCATATATGTGGAATTTAGAAAAATGGTAGGGGAACCTATTTGCAAAGCAGAAACAGAGGCATAGATATAGAAAACAGATGTATGGACACCAAAGGGGTGAAGAGGGGGCATCGGATGTATTGGGAGATTGGGATTGACATATATACACTATTGATACTGTGCATAAAACTGATAACTGCTGGGAACCTACTGTACAGCACAGGGAACTCTACTCAGGGCTCTGGGTGACTAAATGGGAAGGACCTAAAAAAGAGGGGACATGTGTGTCCATATAGCTGATTCACTTTGCTGTGCAGCGGAAACAAACTCTGTAAAGCAACTATATTCCAATACAAATTTCTTTCAAAAAGGAAAAAATAATACACTTTTACCTATCCACTTTTTCCTGTGGATTACAAATCACCTTGGCTCATTTTTAAAAGTTAAAGAAGAAACCATCCTGGCTGCAGAATGTCTGCAAAGTCATTTGCCGTTCACGTTGTTTCGGAGTGGTTGTCTTAGCAACCAACCTGTATGTTCAGAACATAATTGCTGAGAAATGGAGGATAAGAAACTCAGGTGGGTGGGTGAGTGCGGGACCCTGGCCCATGCCATGGAGGATTGTGAACTGAACATAAGCTCGGGAGTCTGAACGGCCAGATTCCCACTGGCGAGCTCACTGCTCTCATCCTCAATCTGCTCACCCATAAAAGAGAGGAAATAAATATGTATCCCATGAGGTTTGCAAAAGCACTAAATGAGGCAAGAGAATGAAAGGGTCTGGTACAGTGTGTGCTATACTGCAAGCGCTCAACATAAGCTTTTCAACTGGCTAACAGCTCGCACTCTGGAGTCCGACTGCCTGGCTTTGAACCCTGGCTCCATCACTCACCAGGCTGGGTCACTCTGAAGTAATTAAACACTGCTCCATGTACTTCTGTTTTCTTATCTGCAAAATGGGCATCCACATAGAACATACTCCATAGGCTTGTGAGAATTCTGATGCTGTATATAGGTACTGACTATTATTTTTAATGGGTAGTATTACCAATGATGTTTAGAAGAATAGAAGACATTCTTACCTACAAGATAAAGTCATCTCCATTTGTATTTACCCTTGCCAGCAAAAGAAAAAAATGCTCCAGTTTAGCTCAGTTGGGATCATTTAAATTAGCATTGACAGAACACTTAATATGGGTCAGGTACTGAGAAGGGGCTAGGGACTAGCGTCCACAATGAATAAAACATGGCTGGTGCTTGAAGAGTTTATGGTCTAATGGATATTCATTATCCTTTGCCGCATAACAAGTTACCTCAAGACACAGGAGCTTAAAACCACAATAATTGTTTATTATCTCACACAGTTTCTGTTAGGAATTTGGGAGCCCACTTTCTGGGTGGCTCTGGCTCAGGATTTCTCTTAAGGTTGTAGTCAAGACCTTGGTGACGTTATAGACATCCGAAAGCAGTGGGATCTGCTTCAAGGTGGCTCGCTCCTACTACATGCCTGGGAATCGATGCTTGCTGCTGGTTGTTGTGTTAGTTGTTCAGTCGTGTCTGACTCTTTGTGATCCCATGGATTACGGCCCCGCAGGCTCCTCTGTCCGTGGAATTCTTCAGGCAAGAATACTGGAGTGGGGAGTCACTTCCTTCTTCAGGAGATCTTCCCAATCCAGGGATGGAACCAGGTCTCCTGCATTGCAGGCAGATTCTTTACAATCTGCACCACCAGCGAAGCCCACCAGGGCTGTTGGTAGGAAACTTCAGTTCTTCACCAGATGGACCATCTCATAGGTCTGTCTGGATGCCTTTACAACGTGGTGGCTGGCTTCTCCCAGAGTAAGAGATGCAAGAGATTACAAGAAAGAAGCTAGGATGTCTTTTATGACTTGGCCTCAGAAGTTGCATGGTGTCATTTTTGCAACATCTTATTGATTATACAGGTCAGCCTTGGGCGACATGGGAAGCGATCAGACAAAAGTGTGAGTACCAGGAGATGCTGTCATTGAGGGCTATTTTAGAAACTGGCTTCCACAATTCCAAGATGGTAATAAGTGGACTATGATAAACTCCAGGTGTATGCACAGCAGCAACCTATAAGAAGGACAGTCAAAGGAGGGCGGCTGGAAGGGAGAGTAATCACAGATGTCTGGAAAAGATGAGCCTTCAATGTGGTCTGGACAAAATGAGCTGAAAGTTGAGTTTTTCAAATATTGAGAGAAAAGCAGGATGGGAGAGGTGTTTGCATCAGTGAAGGCACAAAGTTATAAACAAACAATCATGTGTGTTTGTGTGTGTAAAATAAGTACAATCTAATATCTCTAGGTAAAGCTTGAAGCTGGAAGTGATGGAAAAGGCCTTGGGGAGGAAGAGACAGACAAATGTTGGAGTGCTCTGGATACCATGCTAAAGAATTCTGGATCATGTCCTAGGGCCTGGGGGAAGAAACAAAAGGTTTTCACTAGCAAAGATACAAAATCTCAATTGTAATTTTGAAATATACTCTAGTAACTCATGGAAGAGAAAGATTAACAGAAGGCAGTTGACAGGCATCAAGACCTTGGAGGACGGCTACAGAAAATGCAGATTGCCAGGATCGTTGCCAGAAGTGATGATTTATCAGGTCCAGAGTAGAGCCCAGAAGTCTGAATTTTTAACCAGAGCGCCATGAAGCCTAAAGCAGGTGTTCCAGAATACACCCTAAGGAACACTAACTTGGAGAAATAGGAAGCATTTATTTCTTCAGGCGTTGTTGGTGGAGTCATGTACACTGGGTCACCAGGTAGCTTACTGCTCAGAAGACATAAGATAGCCCTGGGACTTCCCTGGTAGTCCAGTGGTTAAGACTTCACTTTCCAATGCAAAAGGTGCGGGTTCGATCCCTGGTTGGGAAACTAAGATTCCACGTGCCTCCCGCCCAATAAAACAAAACATAAAGCAGAAGCAATATTGTAACACATTAAATAAAGATGGCCCACATTAAAAAAAAGTCTTTAAAGACAGCCCTGAACTTGACGGGGTTGGATGTATAGGGAGAGAGGACCCTTTTCAAAGACTAACAAAAGAAAGTGTTGACGGAAGATCAGGGGTTCTTTAGATAACCCTATGTCACATGGCATGGAGGCTTCCTTGGCTATTCTACTTCTAAACTCAGAAATCCCATTTCAACAAAAGCATCTCTAGGTTACCGCCTATGAAATTCTAAGTGACCAGTACCAAGAGGAGAGCTAAGTGAAACAGTTCCCATCTCCCCACAATGGGGTCTCGCAGGAAACCTTGTAAGAACCCCCAGATTAGTCTGTATGGGTGACATCGACCTTATGAGGTGTCAATGAACATTTATTCAGAAAATATAACCCCAGCACACTATGCGGCATCAATGAACATTTATTCAGAAAATATAACCCCAGCCCAAAATGAGTTATCTAGCTTTCACCTGAAATGCTCATTATTCAGAAATCGACTGAACAGCCATCTTCCACAAGCATAATTAATTCGAGGATGATGACAAAGGCACAGTGAATCAAGAGGAATGTGATCACAGATCTGTAAACACATTCCTCCCAGTATCAGTGGCAACAGACCCCTTCCTTGCTCATGCCTGGCAAGAAGCATCCTCTATTTAGCTCTGTGAAGCTTGGAGGGATTGATCACTGGAGCATTTATGGATCGTCTGAACCTCTCTGAGTACTTTATGTTATGAAATGGAGCATTTCAAAGCACTGGGAGTTCTGATTTGTGAACTGGACTGTTACAGTGGTTTAATTTCCTGAAATATTGCTGCCTTCTTAACTAATAGATTTTTCAATGCACTGAGGAGAAAATTGCATTAGCTCCTGCGTAGCCTGGACTTAATATTTTTAGAAGCTGAAATTCTTATTACAGTCCACGGTACGTATTTATGTATGTCTACTTAGCACAGTGTCTGACACACAGAGGCACTCAATGAATAGTTTTGAAAAAACTGGAACAATACATGTAAATAAGCAATGCTTATTGAGAACCATTCCTTTGATGGGGATACATTGGTAAACCTGCTTCATTCACTCATTCATTCATCATTCCTTCCTTCAAAGATTAGATGAATGCTTGGAGATAACAGTACAGTTGAGGAGACACAAAAACGATTTCAAAAAGCATTGTTACAGCATTCAGATTAGAGGTTTATCTTGATGGGGGTTGGAGGAGGTAGGGTGATGGAATGGGAAGGCATCCAGGTATATTTGGTGATATTGTTCTAGTTCTAAGTTAGATAGCATGGTGTTTTATTGGTATATGTCACAATCTATTAATCCACAGTCTTCAACCATTTGTAGATGCCTGTGTGTACACCAAAGACATCACAAAGGACCAAGGGGGAAGAATGTGACCTGGAGTGAACCTAGCAATTAAGGGGACTGAGCTAAAAGTCACAAATATGTACAAATATACCCATACACACACATGCACACTCAACTCCTGCTAAGAATGCAGACAATCACTTTGCTAGTAAATGTGAAGAAAAAAGAAAACTCTTCTTCCCTTACCATAAATTACTCTTTAGCATTCATTCTTTAAAAATGCAAACATTTTGCTTCTTGCAAGAAAGCAAAAATTACTTCTTGTGGGAAGAAAAAATCTTGGATATTACTATGATTTGTTATTAAAATCTACTGGGGGGACAATTAAAAAATATATTAAAAGGCTCCTGGGGAGGGGTGGGTGATAACACATTTTTCAAAAAAGTTGAAAAACTTTACTCTGTAGGATTATATGACACCAAACTAGCTACAAAACAGAAAAGTGTGTGAAAACAGAAAAGTAAGCCCAAACCTGAATCCAGACATTTGCATGTACTGAGCTGAGCGGTTCTTCCTGCCTTCCTGAGTTTAATCAGAAGGCAGTTTAATCACAAAACATGCCAGCGATCTGTTCTCAAGTTCACCTGGAGAGTGGAGGATACTTTACCCATTCTCATCCTCTCATCCCCATTCCTCCTCCTCCAGGCTCATCACCTCCCTCACAGGGAACCATCTAAAGGGCAGCCTCAGAGGCTGCAATTAACGAGGCCCCGTGCTGCTCTGCGTTAATGAGCAGCTTTTCCGCTTTCAGAGGGCTCTGTCATCCTTTGGAGGTGAAGCCTTTGCCTGTGACACTCTCTGTTCCCGGCTTCAGAGACCCGCCCTGCAGGTCAGTTTTACTCTAAACGCAGGGGAGGGCAACGCCAACCAGGGAAGGAGGGTGAAGGAGGATGAACCAGAGGTGCCACTTAATTAATTTCTGGTTGGTTTGAAAACTGTTTTCTTTTAATGAAACATGGAAGGCAAAACTCTCCTGGTGTGGTAAAAAGATCCAAAGGAGAATCTCGTCAATGACAGTCACAATGTCTCCTGGCTCACAGCCAGAGATGACCCTCTTCACTGGTCACCCCTGAAGAGACGATGCCTTTACTCAACTCTTATAATGCATCTAGGAAACATTAACCAAAGGTTTTATTATCATTTCAAATATTTTAACCTTGACCTTGATAGCCTTGTTTCAAGATGACTTAGACAGGAGATATATTGGCACCCACCCCCCATAACAGGCCCTTACTATTTATATGAAGGGTTGTCAAGGAAACCAGGTGTTGAGGATAGCTGCCTCACTTGTCTAGATTTACAATTTATCATACGTGAGAATGCAGAATGGCGCAGAATGTCACCCTTAGAAAGTACTACAGATGATGGTACATGGTACAAGATAATTCCATTTAAGCCTTTGCTTCCATTTGGGGATTTGGTTACTGATCAAAGAAATTCCTAATGCTTTAAAACCCCCTTCAAAAGAAAAAATCTCCTAATTCTGAAAATGACTCCTTTATCTAAACATTCTTTGTGTGTGCCAGATTCTGTACTAGATGTTATGGGAGAAAAAAAAAACAAACAAACACAACAAATGTGGAACATTCCGATTTCCTAGGAGATCACAGTTAAAGGGAGAGTATTATATTTATAATAATTACAGTAACACATTTGTTGAATACTCACTTTGTAACAGACACTATAAGAAATTTACAAATATTATCTTCTAAGTTACACAAAAACCCTAATAAAGTAGACTTCAAGGAAGTCGCATAATCCTAAAGAACTATAGGAGCTGGGGCAGAAAATCTGATTTGCATCATTCCAAAAGTCTTAATCATTGTGGAAACTGACTCAAAGAAGATATTCAAATGATCATTAGGCAGTGAAAGCTAAATATAAAGTCTTATTAGAATTCTTGAGATAGAGCAGCAACTGCACTGGAAGTAGGAAGTGAAATCAGAAAAGGAGAAGGTGACCACTATACTGAGCTCATACTTGCAACATAAACGAACACCACAACACAGTGGCAGTCAATGCAACTAACAAAGGGTCATCAACCTTCTCAGCACAAACACAGCTTTCCAAGTGGCCAGTAACATTCTACTAGGCAATCTGTTAACAAAATCAAATAAAAACGCAGAAAGAAAAGCTTGAAAAATAAGTCTAGATTCCAAAAGCCTTGTTTCAAGATGACTTAGACTGGAGATGTATTGGCATTCACCCCCATAACAGTCCCTGTGCTACACAGTAGGTCCTTGTCGGTTACCTATTTATATATAGTAGTTGTTGTTCAGTCACTCAGTTGTGTCCCACTCTTCGTAACCCTATGGACAGTGGCATGCCAGGCTTCCCTGTACTTCACAATTTCCCAGAGTTTCTTAAGTTCATGTCCACTGAGTCAGTAATGCCATCCAACCATCTCATCTTCTGTCACCCCCTTCTCCTCCTGCCCTCAATCTTTCCTAGCATCAGGGTCTCTTCCAATGAGTCGGCTCTTTGCATCAGGTGGCCAAAGTATTGGAGCTTCAGCATGAGTCCAGTGAATATTCAAGGTTGATTTCCTTTAGGCTTGACTGGTTTGATCTCCCAGCTTTCCAAGGGACTCTCAAGAGTCTTCTCCAGCACCACAGTTTGAAAGCATCAGTTCTTTGTGGTGCTCAGCCTTCTTTATGATCCAACTCTCACATCCGTTCATGACTACTAGAAAAACCCTAGCTTTGGTTATATGGACCTCTGTCAGCAGGCATGTCTCTGTGTATCTGTTAATCCTTAGCACCTCAAGAGGGATCCAGAGAAAATCTTAGCCTCTGGTGCTCAGCCTTGTATATGAACAACACTCATAGCAATGCTCAGTGGGCCCAGAGCAAAGGCCCTCTGGAGGCTGGGCGCCCTTCTCCAGGAAGTGGATGAAGATCAGCTGCAGTCACAACCCAGACAAGAATCACCTGGGCCCACTCCCAGGCCTGTTCCAGAAAAACTAACTTGGGGTATCTAGTGATGGGGCCTGGCATCACTGCTTGTTTTGTTTTCATAAAGATCACACAGGAGTGATGCTAACATACAATTAAGGGGAAGGGCTGGTTTCTTTGGGGGGTATTGTTTGGCATTAAAAAAGCTATCAAGTGATTCCTTTGTGCAATCAAGCCTTAGGTACCCAACAACTGGGGAAACGAACCAACCAATCCAGGCTAACTCCTGGCTGGGACCATCAACACTCAGATTAACGGCACAACTTTGTAACTTCAGGGCGCTGTTGTTGCCTGCACAGATATCATCAAGCCCCTAACTACAGATGTTTGTTGTTCACTCTCTGGTGTGGGAATACTTAAGCCTTCTTGATCTGAAAGCAACCTGGAATAATGCAAGGAGCCTGGACTCAGAGTTGGAAAGCACAAGCTGGAGTCTGGTCCATCCTCAGCTCTGTCTCTCAGATTCAACATCTGAAAAACAGAGACAAAGCCACTGACACTGGTTCTGGGAGACTGAGGATGGGATGATGCACACAGAAGCAGCTAGCAAAGGGCCCGACAGGATCTGTGCTCAGGAGCTGCTAGTCAATTCTGAATCCAGAATAAGGAATATTTCATTACTTGACAAGCAGAATAAAGGTCTGATCACAGGGAGGGAGTTCAGAATCCCAGTGCCTCACCACAGCTGCCAGAACCTGTGATTCCCCTCGCTTCTTTATAATGGCTGGTTGTGGAGGGGAGGGCTTATGTATTATGTATATAAATGTAAAGGCAACAAGCACACTCGGGGACACCATGTACATTAAGTAATAGCACCATATTAATAATAACAGGGGATGAGAAAGGGAGTTTCAGCAGCACTATTATGCCTGTGAATAAGATGTTGATCACTGCTTGCTATTTTCTCTTCAAACATATTATTTAGCCAGTAGTGAGCAGATTTAAAACCCACTGGGGTTCTTGAATTCAGCCTGGCTGAGTGGTTAAATCCAATGAAAACATCCTAGTTAGATAAGTTTTTAGCCAAGGGAGTTGAGTATATAAAAGGATATTTAACAGGCCAGTTTCTAAAGATGTCCATCTTTCAAAAACAATAATAGGAATAATGATGGTATTGATGATAACAATCATGGATGCAGGGCATTGGGTAGGTTTGCAATGCAGTTTCATCTCTCTTTCATTTGATTCTTGAAAACATTCTGTGAATTAAGCAAGGAAGGAATTTGTATCTCTGCTTTACATACAGAAAACTAAAACTTCAGAACATCATTATCCACAAGGACCTACTAAATAGCACAGAGAACTCTGCTCAACGTTACGTGGCAGCCTGGATAGGAAGGGAGTTCAGGGGAGAATGGATTCATGTGTGGGCTTCCCAGGTGGAACCAGCGGTAAAAAAAAAAAACCCACCTGCTAATGCAGAAGACATGGGTTTGATCCCTGGATCAGAAACATACCCTGAAGGAGGGCACAGCAACCCACTCCAGTATTCTTGTTCTGGAGAATCCCAAGGACAGAGAAGTCTGGTGGACCAGAGTCCAAAGGGTCGCTCTTTGCACAAGACGGAAGCGACTCAGCACACACAGATGGATACATGTGTATGTATGGCTGAGTCACTCATGCTATTCACCTGAAACTATCACAAAACTGTTCATCAGTTAGACTCCATACAAAATTAAAAACAAACAAAAAGTCATTGTTCAAAGTCCCATAGTTAGTAAATGGTAAGGTTGAAACCCGCTTCTTCTGACCTTCAGGAAAATCACTTCTATTAAGTCTAGGGCCTTCTGATGCCTCTATGTGATACTTTGATTCGATCATGGGAAGCAGACAGAATTTGCAGACTGTGAAGTCCTGTCTATTGTTCTTAAACAAGAAAGCTCACATTTCGACACCTTTTGCCAAAATCCAGTTGGTGATATAGTACAACATGGTGGGAAAACTTGAAATGTTTCCAAGTTTCCTATTCAATGTTATCCTTGTTTTGCAATAATCCTGGAGTGCTTTACATATATCCTCTTTACCAAAGAGGATCTGGCCTCTTGGTGTCCCAAATGAGGTCAGAATTATGAATAAATATCACCATGGACCATGGGGTCCTCAGGCCAAGCATCTAGTAACAAACATCTACTTACATGTGATGTGACTGGGAATAAAAAGACATAAATCCATCTGGCTGGTCTCTGACATAGGGACTTAATTTTCTATCCCATTGCCTTCCAAAGTACCACAGGTTGCTCAGGGCTTGCCTAAACAGTTGCTGCTGCTGCTAAGTCACTTCAGTCGTGTCCGACTCTGTGTGACCCCATAGATGGCAGCCCACCAGGCTCCACCATCCCTGGGATTCTCCAGGCAAGAACACTGGAGTGGGTTGCCATTTCCTTCTCCAGTGCATGAAAGTGAAAAGTGAAAGGGAAGTCGCTCAGTCGTGTCCAACTCTTTGCGACCTCATGGACTGCAGCCTACCAGGCTCCTCTGTCCATGAGATTTTCCAGGCAAGAGGACTGGAGTGGGGTGCCATTGCCTTCTCCATAAACAGTGGAGTCACCCTTAATTTTTTCAGATTCTAATGCAGTGCTTCTCAACCAGGGGTATATTTCTGCCCTAAAGGGCATTTGGCAATGCTTGGAGACATTTTTGCTGTTGCGACATGAGGGAAAGAATACTATTGGTACCTAGTGGGTAGATGCTAGAGAGACTGACAAACATCATCAGACATGATGGTCCCCATGACAAAGATATATCAGGCCCAGAACATCAAGAGTTGAGGCCCCTTGATGGGAAGTTTTAGTGAAGACTCAGAAAAATGTGTGGATGAACAGCAGGTTCTTAATTTGATCCTGGTACAAGAGTACACATTTTGCTCAATTTTGACCTACTCGAAAATTCTACATTATCCAGAGTTAAGGAACTGCTTCTGAGGAAAGAGGTTAAGGTTTTAACCTCCTCAGCATCTTGACTTAAGGAAAAAGTGACAAGTCCACAACCCTCCACAAGTAAAGATAATTAAATGAGGCTTTACAAATGAAAGAATACAAACTTGAGACAAAGAAGAATGTCCAGGGGCAGATTCAAGAAAGAAACTTAGTTGGAGCAATGAACCCTCCACAAGAGGGATTCTACGTTTCCATGTGGCTGAATGTCTCCTCTGCTAACCAGGTAAGCCTCATCTTAAACTCAACTTTACACTGAACCAAGGATGCTGAAACTGAAACTCTAATACTCTGGCCACCTGATGTGAAAAGCTGACTCACTGGAAAAGACCCTGAGGCTGGGAAAGATTGAGGACAGGAGGAGAAGGGGGTGACGGAGGATGAGATGGTTGGATGGCATCACTGACTCAATGAACATGAGTTTGAGCAAGCTCTGGGAGACGGTGAAGGACAAAGAGGAAGCCTGGCATGTGGCAGTCCACGGGGTTGCAAAAGACATGACTTATCAACTGAACAATGTTGATAACCCTAACCCTAGCAGACAGAACCCCTGCTTCTCCCACTAACGCCTGTCTCTTCCTTAGTTTGCCCAACCTTTGCTAATAACACCGGGCACCCACCAGCTTGTTCCAGAATTCTAGGAGTTGAACTTGATCCCTCTCTCCCTACATCCAGCAGGTCCAAATCCTGTCACACCTGCTGTTAACACATGCCTGCCTTTCAAGGCAGTCACTTGGAGAGAATAAAGGCAGCCTCCAGACGCAGTTTTTAACAAAAACACTTATGAGTTTTCTCTTTGGGAAATATCATGGCATACAATGGTAGATCTGGAGCAGAGGAGCCAACTCTATTCTTTCCTGATGTTCTGCTCATCTCTCATGATATCTGACCACATTGTCACCAAGTCTCTAGACCTGAGAACCTTAGGCTTGGAATCTTAGACTCACTGGTTCATTTTAGCAATGTCCCTAGGGCAAAAAGCTGGCTTTCCGTTGCACATTATCTAATAAATAAGAGATAAAAGAACTTCAGGCAGGAGTTTAACAAGGCCTATCTCACCCAGCTGTCTTTTTTGCCCTTGAACCCACTGAACAGGTCAGGGAAACTGGTTTTAAAGTGAACTCTGAATGTAAAATGAAAGTTCAGTTCTCCAAATGTAAGGCCAATTAGGTCCACACTCATCTGCTTCTAAGCATGCTTTTCTCCACCTTATTTACTCCACGGGTAACACACTCCGGCATTCGTGTATCTATTAATTATCTCCCCATACAAGCATTCTTTTTATCCTTTGTGGAAGACTCACAGTTTTTACCTTGGAAACTCCCTGAGTGCTTTCCAAGACATTTTGCAAATAAAAGACCGTCCATTTGTTTTTCGTTCAAATGTGGACACAATGACTACTTGGACAGTGAAGACCAGAGGTAAAATGATCCAATTTCCCCATCTATAGGCATCCTGAGCAGTGCTGGGAGATACTTTTCATAATCTAGTTTATTAGGTGCTTCCCCTATGAAAAGTTGTAGCCTTCATAAGTGAAAAATAGAAAGAAGTGCCAGGCAGATAAAAGAAATGCATTTCTTTCTTTTCTGACAGAAAAAGTGCAATGATAAGGGTATTAAGTTTTATAGCTAAGCTCAGCAGATCGTAAGCAGGCAAAGGGGTTCCGCTTGGGGAAAGCTGCTCTCTTCTTCAGGCAATGAAAGCCTACCGCTAATTCATGGAGCAAGATAAAAAGCTCTCCCCCTGTTCCTGACAGTGGTGCACCCAGCACGGGGCATGGTTCTGCCCCTTCCGGAACTCAGGCTGCCCCCAGGCCCAGCTCCAAGTCCCGTCTGTCCCGGAAGCCTTCCCTGACTATCCAGCCGCTAACCGATGGGCACTGCTCTCTTTCTACTGCTTTGTGCTGTGCTCAGTGGGTCAGGTCATGTCCAACTCCTTGTGACCCCATGGACTGTAGCCCACCATGCTCTTCCGGCCATGGAATTTTCCAAGCAAGAATACTGGAGTGGGTTTCCATTTCCTACTCCAGGGGATCTTCTCGACCAGGGATCGAACCTGCATCTCTTGCGTCTCCTGCACTGGCAGGTGTATTCTTTACTGCTGTGTCACCTGGGAAGTCCCTATTTCTCTGGTTTCCAATTCAATCCTTGGAAAAGACATTAGCTTTCCTGCATCTGCATTCTCCACAGTGTGCATTCAGCCCATCCCTATCTCCTGATTGATTGGCACCCGGGCACCGACCTGACTTGTTTCCTCTTAATTAGGAGAGAATTCAGCTACCTATTAATTAGTCAGTATCAGCTTTCCCAAACCAGCCAGCTGCCCCGCGTTGCTGAGAGGATGGCAACTACTGGCAGTCCATTCACCTTGGTCTTCCTGGGGGCGTGTGAGCATCTCCTCTTGTACAGACTAAGTGCCTCAGGAAATCCCAACAAAGCCAGCCAACCCAAGCTCCAAACTAGTTAACTCAGAAGTCTCAGACAAGAGAAAGAGATGGGGATGGCAACACTTACAGAGATCATTCCTGCTTCCTAAGCACGCATTTTATTCTCACAGTAAACCTATCGAGGGTAGTGTGAGACACTGTTAGCCCACCCTAAGCCACTCTGCTCATTCTCAACTTAAAGACTGCAACCTGCCCCCCTCCCCCCGCAGCATACACACACACTGAAGCCCTCACTTGCCCGTCTCCTCTGTAGATAATGAGTGAACACAGGACACAATCATGGCCAATGCAGCTGAGAAGTCAGCTGGGGGATTTGGGGAGAAAGAGTCCTTCCTTGGTAGAGAAGAATAAAGCTTCTCTTTTCCCCTCCCCTGTCCTGTGAGGAGATGACTGCTGGATTTGCAATGACCACAGTGACCACGAGGAACCCAGGAGAATCCCCAAGAAGACTACCAGTCTCATATAAAACTGCCAAGCTTTGGGCTTCTTGCTATGTGAGAAAAAATAAGCTGTTTAAGTCGTCTTTACTGGGGTCTTCCCCCCAACTTGCACCAAAAGCAATCTATTTGATATAAGATCATCATGTTAAAGACTAGAAAGCAAAACACTTTTGTTTTAACCAAAACACTTTCAGAACTTCTCCTGAGAACTGCTGTAGTCCAAAATGGTTAAGTCTAGAATACATGAACCAACAAGATTCTGACCACACAGATAGACCAAGTGTCTCTGGGGCTGACAAAAGGTTGTGAAGCAAATTCCTAATGCTCTCTCCCCACATTAGGCCCCGTTACCTATTCCACAAACATACTTCAGATATGATCTGAGTCAGGACTACCCAACTTTTTTGGCCCCAGGGATTGATTTCATGGAAAATAATATTTCCACTGACCGGGGCGGGGGGTGGGGGGTTTGGTTTCCAGATGATTCAAGTACATGACATTTACTGTGCACTTTATTTCTATTATTATTACATCAGCTCCACCTCAGATAATCAGGCATTAGATCCCAGAGGTTGGGGGACCCCTGATCTAAGTGAAAAGGATGGGTTCTCCAAAGGACAAAAAGCCCTGAGAAATTCTTAGAGGTCCCTCCAACCAGCTTTTCGCCAGCAAGCCCCTCATACATAAATGACCACACCCCTGACAGTCACGATGCATATTCAGGCAGGTTGGACCCCAGAGCACGTGCGCTCTGATACCCGTGAACAAGCTTTGCTGCCCTCCACACTGGGAGAAAAGGCTCTTCTTTTGCTTACCTGTTTCATGTCACTATCTTCTCTTTCCTTTTCTCTTTCCCTCCCTTCTTTCAGAAAGAAAATCATACTTCTTAAAACCTGTGGTACTATAGAAATTTTGTAAAATGGACCAACTAAGAGAACTAGATTTCTAGGACCCAGAGAGGACCTACTATTCCTCTTGCAGTAATTACTGTACAGATGACTTCAAGGTATAGGAGAAGTAGCATTGTCTTTTTTTAAAACTTATTATTATATTGCAAGTATTTTTCATTTATTCAAGTGAGGCTCAATTTTATGTTATTAAATCACCAAAATGTGTGTGCATGTTAAGTCACTTCAGTCGTGTCCGACTCTTTGTGACCTCATGGACTGTAGGCTATCAGGCTCCTCTGTCCATGGGATTCTCCAGGCAAGGATACAGAAGTGGGTTGCCATGTCCTCCTCCAGATCTTCCTAACCCAGGGATTGAACTCACGTCTCTTAGGTCTCCTGCATTGGCAGGCAGATTCTTTACCATTAAATCTTGTTAAAAAGAGTGATTTTTGAGAAGCTTCGGATGTGTCATTGTAAGGATGTACTATAGTATATCTGTCCTTTCACCACTGAAGAGCTGTAAGCTGTGTTTAATGTTTGCTGCTGCTAAACAAACAATACCACAATGAGAATGTTTGACCACACATTTTTGTATCATCTAGCTTGTATATAATTTTAAAGAATCTTGATAAGTACTGCCAAACTATTAAAAAGAAAGGTTACTCTGATATTCGTTTATAACAGACACTTTCGTGAGAGTTAGTCCTGCTGCTGCTGCTGCTAAGTCACTTCAGTCGTGTCCGACTCTGTGCGACCCCATAGATGGCAGCCCACCAGGCTCCCCCGTCCCTGGGATTCTCCAAGCAAGAACACTGGAGTGGGTTGCCATTTGATACTTGCCAATATTAGACGACACACACTTAAAGCTTTTGCCGTTTATATTGTTGTTGTTCAGTCGCTAAGTCATGCCTGACACTGTGACCCCATGGACTGCGGTACACCAGGCTTCCCTGACCTTCACTCCCACAGTTTGCTCAAATTCATGTTGAGTCAGTGATGCTATCTAACCATCTCATCCTCTGCTGCCCTCTTATCCTTTTGCTTTAGATCTTTCCCAGCATCAGGGTCTCTTCCAAGTGAGTTGAACTCTTCACATCACGTGGCCAAAGTATTGGAGTTTCAACTTCAGCATCAGTCTTTCCAGTGAATATTCAGGGCTGATCTCATTTAGGATGGACTGATTTGGTCTCCTTGCAGTCAAAGGGACTCTCAAGAGTCTTCTCCAGTGCCAGGGTTTGAAAGCACCAATTCTTCAGCGCTCAGCCTTCTTTATGGTCCAGCTCTCACCACCCATACGTGACTCCTGGAAAAACTATAGCTTCAAGTATATGGACCTCTGACGGCAAAGTGATGTCTCTGCTTTTTAATACACTGTCTAGTTTTGTCATAGTTTTGCTGGCAAGGAGCAAGCATCTTTTATTTTCATGACTTCAGTCATCATCTGCAGTGACTTTGGAGCCCAAGAAATTAAAACCTGTCACTGCTTCTACTTTTTCCCCTTCTATTTGCCACGAAGTGATGGGACCAGATGCCATAATCGTAGTTTTCTGAATGGTGAGTTTAAGCCAGCTTTTTCACTCTCATCTTTCACCCTCAATCAAGAGGCTCTTTAGTTCCTATTCACTTTCTGCCATTAGAGTGGTATCATCTGCACATCTGAGCTTGTTGAAATTTCTCCCTGCAATCTTGATTCCAGCTGGTGAGTCATCTAGCTTTGCATTTAGCATGATGTACTCTGCATATAAGATAAACAAGCAGGTTGACAATATACTCCTTTCCCAATTTTGAACTGGTCCATTGTTCCATGTAATGTTCTAACTTCTTGGTACACATACAGGTTCCCCAAGAGACAGGTAAGGTGGTCTGGTATTCCCATCTCTAAGAATTTTCCACAGTTTGTTGTGATCTACACAGTCAAAGTCTTTTGTGTAGTCAAGGAAGTAGATGTTTTTCTGGAATTCCCTTGTTTTCTCTAGGATCCAACAAAAGGTGGCAATTTGATCTGCCATTTAGATATAAAAATCTTATTTCCTATTTCATTAAATAGTAATATTGTTATGTTTCTCTCTATATATGTATATTTTAAACCATTTGCTTATCTTATTGTGTGAATTCCTTTATTCCTATCCATTACTCATTTTCCACTGGCCCATTTATTTTTCCTATTGATTTGTAAAAGTCCTTTACATGTTATCTGCTATGTTTGTTTAAAGTATAATTTTCCCAATTTATCATTTGCCATTTAATTTGGTTCAGTTGCTGACTCACATTTAAAAATTTCCTTTTTTTTTGTTCCATTTTAATTTATCACATCTACTAGACTTTTCCTTTGACAATTCTTTCTGTCTCCCTTGGCCATATGCAAATTTTCCTTACCTTTGGATGAAAACGTTCGTATTTTTCTTCTAACATTAATATGTTTAATGTTCATATTTTCTTCCAGCTATGTTTTAAACTTAACTCTTTAATCAACCCAAAATTTATCTTTTGCATCTGAAGATTTTCTATTTGACATTTTCCCCAAATCCTTAATCTTTACAATAATGCTTTTTGCTGCATAATCCACTCTTCCTCTATAGGCTGCTAACTCTTCCTTAAGAAAGGGGTGGCAGATTCATGTCAATGTATGGCAAAACCACTACAATACTGTAAAGTAATTAGCCTCCAATTAAAATAAATTTATATTAAAAAAGAGAAAGGGGTGATAAATACCTAGAACATAAGGTATCTCTCCTGCTCCTTTTCATATTCACAGCTGAGAGAAATAACTGCTCCTGGGACTTTTCCTTGCTGAATGGAGGGGAAAACTTCAGCATCCTTACCAAGACTTCTTCATTCAATTGTTTACTTAGAGTCAATTATGGGAAAGCAATATGCCAACAGGGATGGGGTGGTTGAGACCATCCAGTGGATTTTACTTTGTACTAGATGAGTCAGACTTATAACCAAGAACTTCAGACTTTGAAGATACTTAACAATTATACAAGGAAGATACTGAACAAATAATTATACAATGACAAGTGTGTGACAAAGCACAGAGTGGCATGAGAATCCATAAGAGGACCACCCAAGTAGCAGCAGAATGGAGGGCCAAGAGCAGTGGCCTTGAGATCATCCGGAGGTCTAAATGATAGATGCCTGCTTCAGGTGACATGGTAAGCTAGATAGCCCCAAACCACTCTCTCTGGGACATGTATATATTGTTGTTCAGTCGTCCAGTCATGCCTGACTCTTTGCGACCTCATGGACTGCAGCCTGCCAGGCCTCCCTGTCCCTAACCATATATACATATGTATATATAATTTTATATGCATATATACTTATATATTCAATACAGGCATAATATATACATATTCTATGCATATTATATATCTTATATATACACAGTATATATTGGACTGCCCAGATGGCTCAGTGGTAAAGAATCTACCTGCCAATGAAAGAGATGCAGGAGATGTCAGTTTGATCCCTGGGTAAGGAAGATGCCCTAGAGGAGAAAATGGCAACCCACTCCAATATTCTTACCTGGAAAATCCCATGGACAGAGGAGCCTGGTGGGCTACAGTCCATGGGGTTGCAAAGAGTCAGACACGACTGAGCACATATGCATACCATATATATGGATGAAACTGGAGCCTATTATACAGAGTGAAGTAAGCCAGAAAGAAAAGCACCAATACAGTATACTAATGCATACATATAGAATTTAGAAAGATGGTAACGATAACCCTGTATGCGAGACAGCAAAAGAGACACAGATGTATAGAACAGTCTTTTGGACTCTGTGGGAGAGGGAGAGGGTGGGATGATTTGGGAGAATGGCATTGAAACATGTATAATATCATATATGAAACGAATTGCCAGTCCAGGTTCGATGCATGATACAGGATGCTTGGGGGTGGTGCACTGGGATGACCCAGAGGGATGCTACAGGGAGGGAGGTGTGAGGGGGGTTCAGGATGGGGAGCACATGTACACCCGTGGCAGATTCATGTTGATGTATGGCAAAATCAATACAATATTGCAATTAGCTGCCAATTAAAATTAATAAATTTATATAAAAAATAAAGGCAAGGGAAAGCATTCAAGGTCTTAAGGATATCAAAATGTATTATAAAAAATATATTATATAATAGTTATGCATTAGTCATTATTATGTACATATAATTATATATATTTATACCATATATATATATATATATATATAAAATTGGGAAAAACTACAAACATTAAGAGCAAAGCAAAGTTGGACAATTAGACTATAAGCAATTCCTGAAACCAAGTGTTGCCCTGAGGGAAGCAGCCCTTGAACTCTGTTTTCATTGCCGTGGTTGGGGTGCAGAAGAGAGAAGGCAGGGATCACTGTCTGCCCTAATAAGGAGAAAGGACACTGTATAAAGCTAGAAAGACTGTACTCCCTGCATAAAGGTGATCTAGAAATAAACTCCACCATCCAGGAGAGAAAAGACAGGAAACACCTGGTCTTTAAACCTGGTGGGGAACTGTGGCTGGAGGCAGGGAGGGAGCCTTGAGAATGAGCACCCATTCTGTAAGCTGTACCATACTCAGGCTACCTGTTACTCCAATAAACATCAAATGGAGAATTTAATTCAAAGTAATCAGGACTGACAGTGCCTTAGGCAACTGGCAGCAATAAATGCAAACACTATTTCAGGCCAACAGAGGATTATACCCCACCAATTTCAGCAAGGGATTTTACACAGTGCTATGTATTGGTTAAAACCCAGACCTAGGGTGAGGCTGAGGGGCTCCTTTCCTGTTTCCACCCCTAACACAGAGGTTCTGGCCAAATTGTCTCTTGTCTCAGCCTCTCATCTCAGGTTTCACATCTGCAAAATGGGATCATAATAGCACTGATTATAATGGGTTGTTGCAAGAAATAAATGAGTTAATCTACATTAAATGCTTATGATGATATCTGGTATGTGATAAATACCAGATGAACTATTGGATATTAATGCTATGTGTATCATTGTATACTATCTTCTTTATTCTTTAGCTTAATATTTTCTCCATCGTTCATTATTAGATTGCCAGATGTCTGTCATTTTCTATACACAGAAGCAGCTTTGAAAATTTTAATAGTTTTCTGTTTTTTAATTTTTCTTACTTCATGGACTTGTGCTGCTAACTTTATTTCCCTTCTGCTTTCCTCAGGTCCATACCACTGTTCTTGTCTAAATTACCAATTGGAATGTGAGATTCATTGATCATCATCTTTGAGTAATGAAAGCACTGAAGGGTATTAAAACATCTCCAGTGACAGCTTTGGGCACATGCCATAAACTTTATTGTGAAATGTTTTTCTTTTTGCTGTTTCCAGAATAGGCAATCATTTTAATTTTTATTTCCTTTTCAATTAAATAAGCATTTAGAAAAATTCCTCACCCTCTCCTAATTTCTAAGTATTTTGAANTGAAAACCACACTCCTTCAAATGTAATTAAATCAAATACATTTAATTGGATAAAATTAATAATTTTGAACTGATGAAATTATTAATTTTATCCAATTAAATATATTTAATTATATTTGTATTCATCTGCAATTAACATATCTGTGCTGTATTTGTCTTTGTACGTCTGAGACATAATATATGTTTTATTTTTAAACTTTATAAAATATATTAGGTGTGCTTCCTAAGCACAGTAAGCACACAGCTAAGATACCACTATTGAATCAAGCACCAGAGTTTTGTCCAACAATAGAAGAGTTTAAAACATTTACATTTATTAAAACAAGGATGTTGCTTTTGTTTCTGGAATAGTACTTTTATGCTTTGAGTAAAAACTATTTTTGAGCTTTGAGAAAAAAATTTAAGTACATTACAAAGAGCCCTTTAAAATGTACAATTCAATGAAAGCAAAGTCTGAAACTGCCACTGTGAGCACTTTCTAGAACAATTCCACCAGGCCCCAAAGTTTCGTCATGCTCCTTTGGAGGCAATCCCTATCACACTACCATTTGATCTGTAGTAACTTCTGACCTGCTTTCAGGAATTCCATGTAAACGAAATGATGTAACAGTCAGTCTTTTGTGCCTGGCTTTCCCACTTAGCATACCACTTTGAGAGTCATTCATACTGTCACAGGCGTCATATATTTCATTGCTGAGTAACATTCCACTGAATGGATATACCACACTTGTCTTCTCCAATGGAGAGACCCTAGAGTTCTATGAATGAAGTTATGTATATTCACACACACATTTTTGTGTGCATGTACATTTTTATTTCTCTTGAATGAATACCCAGGAGTAGAATCATCGAGCCATATTGTGAGTACAGGTTTTCTTGGGTGTTTTGAGAAACTGAGGAATTGTTTTCCAAAGTGGTTGTACCATTTTATACTTCCACCAACAATGTACGAGAGTTCTGGCTGTTCCCCATTCCCACCAACACTCCTTATAGTCAGACTGTTTGACCTTAGTCATTGTAGTGAGTGTGAAGATGAGAATCTTAGTTTGCATTTCCCTGATGACTAACAACGTTGAACAGTTTTCAGAGATTTCATTTGTAGTCTATCTTTATGTCCTGTCCAGTGATATATCTCACAATATGATTGCCCATTTTCAAACTGAGTCATTTATGCTCTTGCATAAGAGTTCTCTATATACATTCCAGATACAAATCTTTCATCAGATATACGCTTTGCAAGCATCGTCTTCCAGACTGTGGCTTGTCATTTTATTTTCTTAATGTCTTTGGAAAAACAAAATCCAGCAGTCTAGGTGAAGTCCAATTTATCAATATCTTTCTATTTTAATTTGCATTTTTCATATCCTATTGACAAAATCTTTACCTACCTAAGATTTTCGCCCCTGTTTTCTTCTACCAGTTCTGCATTTGTGGCTCTTACATTGAGGTGTAAGATTCAGTTCAAGTTAATTTTTGTATATGCTATATGTGCTGTGGAGTGCTTAGTCCCTCAGTCCTGCCTGACTCTTTGCAACTGTAGCCCACCAGGCTCCTTGGTTCATAGGGATTCTCCAGGCAAGAATACTGGAGTGGGTTGCCATGCCCTCCTCCAGGGGATCTTCCCAACTCAGGGACTGAAGCCAGGTCTCCCTCATTGCAGGTGGATTCTTTACCATCTGAGCTCTTACACTGAGGTATAAGATTCAAGTTATTGTTTGCATATACTATATAGTGAAGGTCAAAATTCATTTTTCCACATATGGCTATTTAATACTGCAGCAGCAATATTTTTTCTCTTTTTCTTTGCTTCTTACATATTTTATATAGTGTCTGTCTTCTTTGTAGTAATCATCTCCAATAACTTAGTTTTAAATCTATTAAACTGTGGTGCTGGAGAAGGCTCTTGAGAGTCCCTTGGACAGCAAGGAGATCAAACCCATCAATCCTAAAGGAAATCAACCCTGAATACTCTTTGGAAGGACTGATCCTTAAGCTCCAATACTTTGGCTAGCTGATGCAGAGAGTCAACTCACTGAAAAAAGCCCTTATGCTGGGAATGATTGAGGGCAAGAGGAGAAGGCAGTGACAGAGGATGAGATTGTTGGATGGCATCACTGATTCAATGGACATGAGTTTGAGCAAACTCTGGGAGATGGTGAAGGACAGGGAAGCCTAGTGTGTGCTGCAGTCCACGGGGTTGCAAAGAGTCTGACACGACTTAGAAACTCAACAACATAACTTTACCAGTGGTCACTTTTAAGCTATACAGAAACATCTATTTTTTCCTGATAATCAGAATGAAGGGTTAAATACCATCTGAGTTACCCCACACAATGCCTGAAGCAAAGCAGGTTTCAACCCATAATTCCAAAGCTGCTTTAAAATGCCTGTGATCAGCTGGTTCCTTGTACGTTTGCAAGAGCAACTTTTGACATCTGCATTCAGCTTGGAAACTGACTCAAAATAATTATTTACAGATAATTATTTACATGTGTAACTTCTTTCAGTATATAATGCCTGCCCCTTTAAAACAAGACCTCTTCAACTATGAATATTCATTCTGATTGCTTTTTTGGTTGGCTGGCAAATAACTTATGATACTTTCTTCAAGAACTATATACTAGTGCATATTTTGTGAGCACTTGCAGAGCATTTCTCTTTTTTCTGTTGTCTTTTACATAAGAGAACTTGACTGGTATTCTTGGGTCTCTGTCTTGCTCAAAACTCTATAGACATTGCAGTAGGACATTTATTATTATAGTGAAAATTTTGGTTCTTCAAACACAGGACGGTTTTCTCCACTTACCCTTTCCTTATGAGGTAGCCTTAGATAGCAAGCTCTACCCTTTGCCCATGGTCCCAACCATATGTGGCTACTAAGCCTGTGAAATGTAGCCTGCTGAAGTTGAGAGAAATAAAATATATGCTGGACTTCAAAGACTTCATGTAGGAAAAAGGTATGCAAGACATCTCATTAGTAATTAAAAAAATACTGATCCTATGTTGACATGATGATATTTTAGATATACAGGATTAAATAAAATGTAGTATTAAAATTCACTTCAATTGTTTCAGTTTGTTGGACCATAAAGGAGGCTGATCACCAAAGAATTGATGCCTTTGAACTGTGGTGCTAGAGAAGACTCTTGAGAGTCCCTTGGACTCCAAGGAGATCAAATCAGTCTATCCTAAAGGAAATCAACCCTGACTATTCATTGGAAGGACTGATGTTGAAGCTCCAATACTTTGGCTACCTGATTCAAAGAGCCAACTCATTGGAAAAGACCCTGATGCTGGGACAGATTGAAGGCAAAAGGAGAAAGGAGGTGAAAGAGGATGAGTTGGTTAGATAGCATCACTGACTCAATGGACATGAACTTGAGCAAACTCCAGGAGATAGTGGAGGACAGAGGAACCTGGTGTGCTGCAGTCCATGGAGTTGCAAAGAGTTGGACATGACTTAGAAACTGAACAGCAACAATAACAAGGGAACTTTTGATTACGTGTGATTCGTCATTACAGCTCTATTGGAAGGTAATGCTCAAGAGACGGACTACTCGGATTCCTATTTTGGTTCCATAGTATTGAGTAATTTCCACAAGTCTCTTTTATAAGCTTCTATTCCCTAACCTGGAAATGGGTGAAAATAGTTATACTCACCGCAAGGATTATTATGGAAATAAGATTATGCATGTGAAGCTATTAAGTTGGCACATAATCAATACTTATTAATGAGAATTATTCTTTTTTTAATGAGAATTATTCTTAAAGGAAAAATTTTTTCTTTATAATTTATTTTTCTAACAGACTGGGAGAAAATATTTGCAAATGAGGCAACTAACAAGGGCTTTATTTCCAAACCATACAAATAGCTTATACAACTCAACAAGAAAACAACAAACAACCCAAATGAAAAATGAGCAGAAAATCTAAATAGACATTTTCCCAAAGAAGACATATAGGGGGCCAGCAGATAAATGAAAAGATGTTCAACATAGCTAATTACAGAGAAAAGCAAACCAAAACTACAACAAGGTACTACCTCACACTGGTGAGAACAGCCGTCATTAAAAAGTCTACAAACAACATATGCTGGAGAGGGTGTAAAGAGAATTCTCCTACACTATTAGTGAGACAGTAAGTTGGTATAACCACAATGGAGAACAGCATGGAGGTTCTTCAAAATATTAAAAATATAGTTGCCATGTGATCCAACAATCCCATTCCTGGGCATGTATCCAGACAAAACTATAATTCAAACAGATACATGCACCCTAATGTTCACAGCAGCACTACTAATAATAGCCAAGACACGGATGCAATCTGAATGTCCATTAACAGATAAATGGATAAAGAAGATGTGGTATATGTACACAATGGAATACCTCTCAGCCACAAAAAAGGATGACACAATGCCATTTGCAACAACATGGATGGATCCAGAGGTTATCACACTGAGTGAAGTAAATCAGAAAGAGAAAGACAAATACCACATGCTATATGTAGAATCTAAAATATGACCCAGCTGAACTTATCTACAAAACAGAAAGACTCACAGACACAGAGAACAGATTTTTGGTTGCTAATGGGGAGAGGGGATGGGGGAGGGATGAATTGGGAGTTTGGGATTAGCAGATGCAAACTAGTATATACAGAATGGATAAACAGCAAGGTCGTACTGTATATTCAATATCCTGCGATAAACCACATGGAAAATGAGAAGAAAAAGAATATTATAAATATATATATATGAAGTGAAGTGAAGTGAATTCGCTCAGTCGTGTCCGACTCTTTGCGACCCCGTGGACTGTAGCCTGCCAGGCTCCTCTGTCCGTGGGATTCTCCAGGCAAGAATACTGGAGTGGATTACCATTTCCTTACACACACACACACACACACACACACACACACACACACCTGAATCTCTTTGTTATACAGTGAAAATTGATGCAACATTATAAATCACCTATAGTTCAATAAAATAAATTGAAAAATTTTGTTTCCAGGGTGTAGCCTGATGTAGGCAACTTACCACTGATTTGACATCGGTTGTAGGGGCCCCTTTTGATCTACATGCATAGAATTGTTTTCTGCTCCTGACAATTTTTCTTAGATTTCATCAAACTCTGGAGGAACCATCTAACACCTTGACTTTGAAGTGATGAGCCTACAGCCCTTAATTTTCGTTAGCTTTTCACACTCAGTCACTCCATCCCAGGGTAACATGCTAGAAATGTACCTCCTCTAAAACACTGAAGTTCTAATGTTTCACTCCCCAAATCCAGCCTTTTATTCTTTCAAAGAATTTGGACAGAAACTCCTGTTCTCACTATAAAAATTTTCTAACCACACCATAATCTCCAGTTTGCTCTGGCTATTACTTTTCACTATCCATGAAATAAATACCTCTGGTCTCTTTTTTGCTCTTTTTTATTTTTGGGGGGTACAGCTCACATTCCCAAAATCCATCATTACAGCTACTCTCCTGAATCACTGAAGTTGTTTTGCAACTCAACTTCTGAGCAGGTAAGATCGGTGGTACAAGAGAACAACACTGTACTGAAGGCCAAGAGAACTAGATTCTAGCATCACTTAGACCTCTGATTAGCAGCATGCTGCTAATTCCTTTGATAAATTTTTATTAACCGCAGAAAACATACGATGTTCCTATAGCATGGGATTCTTGAAAACACACAATGAAACCAAGTACAGGAAAGCATTTCCTTCTTTATCAAGAGGAATGGACAAGAAAACCACAGCAATGAAAATGCAAAGGGATCAGTGTTCCAGATGGGGAAAGGGTGAGTCAGGGGACATTTAATTGCTTTAAAAATGAGTTTAAGTCTGAGCTCAGACCAATTACAGCTCCAGCTGGGGTATGTCACATACACACATCTGGAACAACTGTTGTATTCTGAAGAACCAGAGAATGGCAGACATGAAAGAGAGAGAAAAAAGTGAGCCCATCATGGAAGATAAGAACTCAGAAACCACTTATCATGTTAACAGGTCAGAGGACACATTTAAGCGTTAACTAGGCTCCCTGCACTGCCATTCTGATCATGGCTGAGGGAATGGGGATGATGAACAGTGGACTCAGTAAATACAATGGGTCTTCAACCCCCTGTCTGACTTACTCTGCAGATCCAAGACAGAACTCATGCAGTTTCTGGAAACCACCACGACCCAGGTTTTATCCTAAGCCCTGAGCCTAAAGATAAACAGTATAGGCCTTGTCGTCCAGCTCCTCCCAGTCTGGTGAGGAAGGCAGACGAGTGGCCAGATAATGGCAGATACACTCACATTTGGCCTTTAATACTCAGGACCAGTGTGGGGGAGGGGGGAGATCAAAAAGATGAAGATTTTAGCATAGCACAAGGTGAACATTTCTAATTGTGTTTCTAAATATGGAACAAGGTCCTCTGGGAGGTAATGATCTCTTATCTCTGGAAGGACTCAAAAAGAGAAGATTAATGACCATTTATATAGAATATTATAGAAGAAAATGGGAGGTTATGCTAGATGCCAAGTTCCTGCCTAATTAAGATTCTATGATTCTCAAAAGGGGACAGGCCCCATTCATTAAGACACTATGTTACATAAAGAAACATTTGCCTGAGCACAAAGTGAATTGTACAACTGACACAGTTTCTTTTCTAACACAGATGAGTTTCTGTTGGTTGTCTACAAGGTTCCATGTTTCATATTTAAAAGCCAAAGATCAGTCTTCTGAATATAGAATAGCACGTTACACATGTCACTTATCCACATTTGTTCTGTGACCTCATCCTCACTATCAGAGAGAAAAGCCTGACACAAAGGCCTGAGGTACATCGCAGGCCTTAAAGAACCAGCTCTCCCATTCACAAATCATGTGTGTAATCCAGGAACCATAAAACAATAAAGCAAGTGGGAAAATGCCACCTTTTCCAAACCTGGAGACCTCAGCCAGTCCTCCTGCATCATGTTTGACCTACAAGCAGAGGAAGAACCAGAGCCTACATTCATAAACTATTCTAGGAAAGCAATCTAAAACTTACACCCTCTAAGGAGCAGTCAGCGGTCACCTGTTCCTTCGATGTAGGGGAAGAGGTGTGCTGATGTGGTAGGTCTGGAAAAGAGAAGATTTAAGAGGTTAATCACAGCCATCTTCAAATACACCGAAGAGGCAGGGAAGGAAACAGAATCTGCTGAGGGCCTTTGCTGTTGCTGTTCAGTTGCTAAGTTGTGTCTGAATCTTTGCAACTCCATGGTCCAAAAGGAGAACAGGGTGGCAGAGGATGAGATGAGATGGTTGAGGGCCTACTATGTGTCAAGCACCATGCTTTCCATTATAAGACCTCATTTAACTGCATTTCTTCACCAATTAAGGGGACCTAGAGCCACCAACTTTGAAAGATGATCATTCTTCTTGTTACCGTATAATTAGTCATGCTGGACAAGGTAATTCTGAAGACCAAACATTGTTTGCTTCATCTCTCATTCTTGTGCAGGGCATCTCTGAACATATCCTACCCTCTATGAGAAAGACACGTCTCGGGGAGTCCTTCCTCTGCAGGTCAAATCTAATCAGAACTGCTCCAGCCCATGGGGGTATTTTGTCATTGCACTGGAAGCTTGGCCATTGCCAAGTGTGTGGTCCCCGTGAACTATAATCCAGGCCCCAAGATCATACAATCTGAATCCAATTTGAGGAAGAGGACTGATAGGATTCTTTCCAATGTGAGATTCTGGTCAATCTGCTTAACCCTCCACCACGAGGCCTCATGTGCCAAAAATATAGCTTCTGAGTACTGAGCTTCTTTTTAACCCTGAGACTCTATGAGTTCATGTCATTATCAATCCCTGCTGAGCGAGCATGCCCATCACTCAGGAGGCATAGCTTCCTAGGAAACAGGTGAGGCAGGCAGTCGTGTCTCCACCTGCCCCAGGAAGAGGAACAATAGAAGTTTGTCTCCCAGAGGACAGCAGGTGATGAAAGACGGCGGTTTTCTAAAGAGAACCTCTACAATACTCCATAGGGACCAGCACAAAGGCAATTGAATGTGAGTAGGAAGCCAATTTTTAGAGTCAACCATCAACACCTTCTGTAACCACAGTCCTGAATCCTACTTCATCATCTTTCTGATGCTGGTAATGAGCAGGCATCAGGTCTAAGAGAAAAGGAGATAAACGAGGGCTCCCAGTGAGACAGGGGCCTCATGAAACAGCCCCTGCCCCAGACTCTTCCCTTCCTGAGCTCTGGATTATCCCCCAGTGGGGGCCAGGGGTGACTTCCCGGGCCAACCAGGGGCAAGATCAAAGGCAGGGTATTCAGGGCCTCATCTGAATACTGACAAATATCTTGCTGATTTAAGGCAAACTGTCCAAAGTGAGGACTGCTTAGTTTAGTGATCCTTGGACAGCAGGGATGGGGCCGTCCCAGCTCTCAGCAGCATCATTAGTAAAACACACTTTCGTCCACAGCAGGAAGGCCGCTCCCCGCAGGCCTTTAAATGGAGGAGTCACGTTTAACACATTTGTTCTTCAGGAACAACCAGAAAAAAAACAGCACTGAGAGCTCAGAGGACCTTTGTCTAGACACGGTTGTGGTATCTTAGCTTAAAAATAGGCCACAGTGAAGGAAACAGAACCAAGGAGAAAGAACATGGATTGTGGAGTCAGTTCTGGGTTTTAGTCCTGGCTCTGCCACATACTGGGCCTCCTAGGTGGCTCAATGGTAAAGAATCCACTTGCCAATTCAGGAGATGTGGGTTCTATCCGGGGGTCGGGAATATCAGCTAGAGGAGAAAATGGCAACCCACTCCAGTATTCTTGCCTCAGAAATCCCCTGGACCGAGCAGCCTGGTGGGCTACAGTCCATGGGATCACAAAAGAGTTGGATACGACTCAGCAACTAAACGACAACAACTGCCACATACTAGCAATGCATGTGATTGGGGGTTAGTTATTTTATCTCCTTAACCCTCAGTTTCCTCATCTGTAAAATGGGGATCATAATAGAATCAGTCCACAGAGTTATGGTGAGCATTCCATGTGAAAACCATGGAACATAAGAGAGAAATTGTTCCATATATAGCAGAGGTTACATTGTAGCCTGGGCTTTCCTGGTGGCTCAGACAGTAAAGAATCTGCCTGCAATGCAGGAGACGTGGTTTCAATCCCGGGGTCGAGAAGACCTCCTGGAGAAGAGAATGGCTACCTACCCACTCCAATATTCTTTCCTGGAGCATTCCATGGACAGAGGAACCTGGCAAGCTACAGCCTATGGGGTCACAATGAGTAGAACATCAGCGAGTGACTAACGCACATCATAGCACATGGGGTTCAAGGTCACTGCAAACGGAATTCTGAGTTCAAGTGCAAGTCAACAGTGGCAACTCATCCCCCAGTCAGGTGGCAGCCCACATTCCCCTCCATTTCTTCAGATCCGTCCCACCTCTGTGTCTACTGAGTTACATGACCCCGGATCCCACACCATCTCATTTGGAAAGGAAAAATCAAACGGCGGTCTTGGCATTTATGCACTGCCTAATCTCAGAGAAATATCCTTCACCTCTGTGCTTCAGTTCACAAGTTGCCTCTGAGATGGAGGTAATGAAGTTCCTCTTTTCACTCCACAGGGCTGTCCCGAGACGTGAGGGGTGCATGCCACCACCCGCAAAGCCCCATGCAAAAAGAAGTCGTGGTCCTCGTAAAGCCCCATGCAAAAAGAGGTCGTGGTCCTCGCCCTGCTGCTCCCTCCCCTGGTGCCGGGGCTTTGTGTCCTGAGTGGGTGTGGAGGCACTCAGTCCTGGGAGCCTGTGGATCTGGAACTAGAAAGCCGGAAATGAACGAACCACAGAAACATCAGAAAGACCAATGAGTGTTTCACAGGCCACGGGGATGAGCATGCTGAGCGATCACTGTTTACAAACCCGCACTAACTGGTCATTATGGAGAGAAGCATACCAGTCCAACGCAAATTTCTCACAGCTTGTTTTTAATCACACACTGATCCTTCATAATTTCCTTTCCCCTATTTGTCCATTCTCCAGCACTAACAGACAGAATAAGGGCCCCACAGGAGTATTTCTGAGAAATGTCATTTCCAACAGCTATATAAAACGATTTCTCAGCTGTATTGGGGGAGGCCGTCTTATGCGTCTGCTGTGGGTACCATCCAATATGTTTCCTGGAGGCAAGTGCAGAATCAGCACGATTCCACTTCATCATCTGTCCCTCCTCTAACAACATCTGATGGGTGGTGTTTCAATACACCCCCTTCCTGGTTTACCTGTCATGGCAAGACGTCTGCCCCATGGCTACTCTTGGGATTAAGGTGGGTTGGTACAGATGGAGACATTTTCTCTATGCTACTGCAGGGTCAGACAAACACCTGGCTGTCTGCCAGTGCCCTGAGGTACAATGGGCCTTAGGGATGTGGTAAGTCCTGACAGTGATCCAGAACTCCTTCCTCAATCTAATGTCCATTGACAGATGAATGGATAAAGATGGATCAAGATGTGGTACATATACACAATGGAATACTATTCAGCCATAAAGAGGGTGATGGGATTCCATTTGCAGCAACATCAAGGCAACTAGAGATTATCACACTAAGTAAAGTTAGTCAGACAAACAGGCATCAAATATCACTTATATGTGGAATCTAAAATATGACACAAATGAACATATGTATGAAACAGAAATAGAATTACAGACATAGAGAACAGACTGGTTGCCAAGGGGGAGTGGGTTGGGGGAGGGATGGATTGGGAGTTTGGGATCAGATGCAAACTATTTTATGTATAGAGAATGGATAAATCACAGGATCCTACTGTAAACCACAGGGAATTATATTTAATATCCTGTGATAAACCATAATGGAAAAGAATATAAAAAAGAATGCATATATATATTAACATATGCTCAGTTGCATCTGACTCTTTGCAAACCCAAGGTCTGTAGCCTGCCAGGCTCCTCTGTCCTGTAATTTTCCAGGCAAGAATACTGGGATGAGTTGCCATTTCCTACTTCAATACTCTCTCTCTCTCTCTCTCTCACACACACACACACATAATTGAATTACTTTGCTGTACAGCAGGAATTAACACAACATTCCAAATCAACTATACTCCAATTAAAAAAAAACAAACTGAAATCCTTTCCTAATGATTTTGCGTCTGTCTCTTAGGCACCCAGCACTGAGTTTACTGCATATTCATTTAGCAAACATTTTCATAGGCCAGGCATCATGCCAGGTGGTAGGGATACAAGAGTGTTAAAAAACAGAAGCCTAGCTCTTTTGGACCCTACACTTGAGGGAAGGTACACATTTACCTGCTCATCACACAAAGGCATGAAAGTTTACTCAGTGGTGAGTTTACAGAAGAAACGTATGTGATGTATCCTCCAAGAAGATATAACAAAGAAACCCCTATGAGGTGATGAAAGCAGAGAAGGTTTCCTCAAGTACACAGAGGTTCAGCAAAATAATAGGGAATTAATTAGCGATGGGGAAAGAACAGACTCCAAATACAACAGACAGAAGAAATAGCTTGTGCAAAGGCCCCCAGCAGAAGGGAAGGAGCAGAGCAGCCTGGAAAATTCAGCAGGTGAGCAGTGGTGCTAACAATACTGGAAGAAGTTGGAAGGAGGCAGGAGCCAGAAACACAACTCAGTTAAGGACTATACTCTCTATCCTAAAAGCACCAGGAAACCATCAAAGGTTTTACACAGAGGACAGGGATGGTGTGGTTGGGCGTTCCTATGGGAAAGTTGATTTATGTTACTGATGAAGAATAGATTCAGTAAAGGAGATGTAGGCAGATAAGAAGGGAAGAGACTTGTCTGGGGAAAAATCTCACATGCTTAGACTATGATAGTGTCAGGGGAGATGGAAACAATCTTGGATCTCAAATGGCCAGATACAGAGAGAGGGAAAGGGACCCATTGAAGGCAGAATCTTAGTTCTGGATGAGCAGCTAAGTAGATGGTGGTGCTAGATATGAGGAAGGCTCAGGTTGGGAGAGTGGGCAGATCATGATTTAGGTTTTTCAAGCAGAATTATGCATAAATTATTATGACTGTTCTCATGAATTGTGGAAAAATTACATTTTACAGAATGCCTCATACTCATCGTCCTTACTGGATTCTGACAACTTGCCTTATGGGATACAGGACTGTGGGTGATAGATGTTTAAGTGGTAAGGAAATGAAATGCAGGTGGGAGGGACTTTGTGTTGCAGTCATCAGTAGAAGGCAGGGTCAAGGGCAGGACTCCGGAGACCATATCCTTCAGAATACATCACGTGGCAATTTTCTTTTTCTTATTTTTTAAGCCATGCAGTCTTCAAATGGATAAAAATTCAGTGTGCAGGCTTCCCTAGTGGTCTAGTGGTTATGAATCTGCCTCCCAACGTCGGGGACATGGGTCTGATCTCCAGGCCGGGAAGATTCCACAGGCCACGGAGCAGCTAAGCCCCTGTGCCACAACTATGGGGCCCACACTTTAGAGCCCATGCTCCATAGCAAGAGGAGCCACCGCAACGAGAAGCCCACGCACCCCAACAGAGTCGCCCTGCTCGCCGCAACTGGAGAAAGCAATCGAACAGCGAAGACCCAGTGCAGCCAAAAGAAAAAAAGTGTAAACATAATGGGTACTCGGGTGCATGTGGGCATGATGGAGTCAGAACTCCATCAGTCTCTCCCAATCTCACCTGCCTCCTTTCTTCCAGGACCCTAAGAAAGTCTTGGGGTCCCCAGGGGCAGGTTACAGGCCACAGTGCCTTACCTTTCAACCTCCCAATGGCCCAGGGATTTCCCTGCAGGCCATACAGTTAAGAGCATTTTAATCCTACATTGCCATGGCTACAAAGGGGAATAAGGGATTATCAAGAACCTGCCGCATCTCAGGCACTGCTGGGCCTTCACGTGAGTTATCTTATTTAATCCTGTATCTTCCTCTGTGTCTGGCAGTGTCCTACCCATTTGGCTCAGAGGTAAAGAATCTGCCCGTGATGTGGGAGACCAGGGTTTGATCCCTGGGTCAGGAAGATTCCTTGGATTAGGGAGGGAAAGGCTACCCACTCCAGTATTCTTGCCTGGAGAATTCCATGGACAGAGGAGCCTCGCAGGGTTATATTAGTCCACAGGGTTGCAAAGAGTTGTACACAACTGATTGACTAACACTTTCACTTTTCACTTTCACGGCTCAAACCCAAGTCAGACAGCTCTTTAGTGGCAAGATGGGATATAAAGTTGGGGTTTTTTCAACCACTCTGTGTTCTCTTAAAAAGCAGGGGTGGTCCAGGCTTACACAGAGGACAGACTTGGAACCACATGAAGACAGAAGAAGCCGCCTTCTGTGCCAGACACAGCTCCTCCCCTCCCGTAGCTCGTCCCCATGGAACTGGTGCTTAGACCCTGGGAGACAGAGTGGCTTGCTTTCACCTTAATTAGTGCAGCAATTTGCTAAATTTTGTTTTTCCCTTTTTAAGAGTGTTAATCAATTTTAGCTCAGAATAGATTGGAATGGCACACAAATTGCCACGACAATCCCCAAATGCTAAATTCTCAACATCTCGATCCACCTCAGAGCCTGAAATATGGGAAAATCAGAAACTCTGGCCGGCATCTCAGTGATCTATTTAAAATGTTATGGCTCTGAAATGAAAAGATAATGGCTTTATGAGGTTAGAACAAGCAATTTGCTAAAATCAGCCTCATGCCTAGGTGTTTAGTCCTTCCCAAGGTGACTGGAGATGGAGCAGCCACAATTTCTGCAAAGTTACGTGTTCTACTAATAACAGCAATTTGTAAAATCCACTAGCAGCACAGGGTAACAACCAATGCACCAGAAATAGAGAACAGAACGAGACGTGTTCCCAGCCCCGTCCCCCATTAAGAAGGTTCTAAACTAAAGCAGTAGTTGGACAAGTGAACATAAAAGATCTTCCTCTTTCCTGAGGGAGTCACAGAAAGATCTCAGAGGAGGTGGCCACTGAGCTGAGACCTGGAGGGTGAGTGGAGTGGTGACAAAGTAGCTGGAAGGGCACGTCAGACAGAAGGAAAGGCTCAAACACAGGAAGGAGGGCAGAGAGCCCAGAGGTGGTTTCTTAGAGCTAAGTAGTAAGTGAATTTTCAGGAACGGCCAGAGACAAGACTGGAAGAAGGGTCTAGAGCCAGAATATGAAGGGCGTTTTAATCAGACTGTGAAACTCAAGCTTGACAAAGACCATGTGGTACCATGGCAGGATTTCAAGCAAGGTAATGATATGACCAAATGATCTTCATTTGGTTGAAACCTTCTGGCCCAACATAATCCTTAATATTTATTCAGCCTAATCTTGTGGGGGTTATTTGGCCATGGCACATGGCACGAAGGATCTTAGTTCCTCAACAAGGGATCGAACCTGGGGGCCCCTGCAGTGGAAGTGCCGAGTCTGAACCAATGGACTGCTAGGGAAGTCTCTGCTCAGCATAGTCTTTTAAAGTGCACTCAGATATATTCTCTCATTTGAGCCATTACTCCATGAGGTTGTTGTTATAATCACATTTCTACTCATGAAAAATCAGACCCAGCAAAGGTATAACTTTGTGTCTTATGACCAGTAAATGACAATACACAAGTTCAAACCCAGTCCCATCACACTCTGAGTTCAATGCTGACCTGACCAGGTAATCAAATTCTCTAGATATCAGCCACCATGGGCCTCCTTTAGATATGGACCAGGCCAGAGGCCTCCAGCCTCCACAGAAATGCTTGGTGGTCAGAATTGCATAGACCAACATATATCCTGTGCTAAAGAGGTGGTTACTTTAATGCTTCAGATAATCAAATCAATTTCAAGTGGCAAAAACCCTCAGGTACACCTGGACATTTCCAGCTGGGAGTTGAGATTTCTGCCTTTGCTTCTGTCTACTAAACCATAAACAAGAAAAGCATGACTCCTTTCCCACCAGTACCTTGAGCTCATCAGCGTTGTAGAAGTCTACACGCACCGCAGGTACCATCCAGGTCTGGAAGAGTGTTGCCAGGATCTGCTCGGCGATGGAGTCAGCGATGAGGTGGAAATGGAGGGGGTTCCGCCTGTGGGCAGTGAGAGGAGGAGTCAGGAGGGAGAACCAAGACCTTTGAATTCTAGCCACAAAACCCCACTCTTACCAACTGGTAATATTTGGGTTCCCCAGTGCTCAGTGGTAAAGAATCTTCCTGCAAAGCAGATGTGGGTTTGATCCCTGGGTTGGGAAGATCCCCTAGAGAAGGGAATGGCTACCCACTCCAGTATTCTTGCCTGGGATGTCCCGTGGACAGAGGAGCCTGGCAGGCTACAGTCCACAGGGTCATAAAGAGTTGAACACGACTGAAGCAACTGAGGACACACACAACCAATCTGTAACAGCAGTGGGGAAGGTCAACCAGGCATGTTGCCCAACCAGTGCCTGCTGGGGAGGATGTCAGGGGTGACAAGGGGAGAGGACATCTAATCCAACCTCAAGATTTCAGAGATGTGGCAACTCCAAGGACCGGAGAGGGTAAAATCATTGGTGACACTCCATGCAAGCCAACCACCATACCTGCTATTATGGCATCTGTATTTCCAAAAATCATAGCATGTGTACAATTTAGTCAATGCTTTATCTTTACCACCTGTGAAGTGTGTGGACAGAGGATGAGGTCTTTAGACTGGCTGTATGGAGCTGGAAAGTACTTCTCTCATAGCACAGCACTAAATCCTGCCTTCTGGTTGTTCCCCTCCATGTCCATTCCCACCCCCAGGGAGCCACAGTGGTATCACCCGGGGCTCCCATTACTGACTATCAGCTCACCCTCCTATGTAATATTTCTAAGGTCTTTATCATTCCATCTCAGTTGGCCCGCTGTCATACTGAGCCAGCACCCAAAATACAAACCAGTAGCACACAAGGGCAAAGCTTCTGATTCAAATGTAAATAGGTCTGAAGCCCAGATCTAGCATCTATGGAGGGGGCTTTGAACATGTCACATTGAACATGTGCACAATGAAGAGTCCCCTTGGGGCTACTGGGTCAATTAGATGAGATAAGCAGTACAATACTCGCTGCATCTCAACAACAAACATGCTGCTGCTGCTGCTGCTGCTGCTGCTAAGTCGCTTCAGTCGTGTCTGACTCTGTGCGACCCCATAGATGGCAGCCCACCAGGCTCCCTGTCCCTGGAATTCTCCAGAGGCTTATGGAGAGGGGAGGAGAGGATGAGATGTATGGAAAGAGTAACATGGAAACTTACAAGAACACTGGAGTGGGTTGCCGTTTCCTTCTCCAAAACAACAAACATAGGTGGGATAATAATAGACAGTGGAGATGTCTTCTTGAAGGACTGCCAGGCACAAAGCCACAGTTCAACCCAGCAGAAATACTACCATAGACACCATAGTGCTAATAATAATGAGAGAATGCATTGTAATGAAGGAGCACCTCTGAGAAATCTAAAGATGAGAAGGACCTCATCCCCCTGCCCCAGTCTCAAGGAGCTCTTACTATTTAAAGAGATAGTTAAATATATAGACACAGTTAAATATAAACAGGAGGGGGGGTGTGGTAACAGCTACAACAGAAGACAAGGTTCCATTAGACTAAAAAAATGAAAGGTGAATCTGGACTGGGTCAGAAGGATGTGTAAGCACTGGGGGAAGCTTTATCCTTGGCACAGGAAGCAAAGGAAGAGGGGACATGATCCAGGGAGAATAATAAGAGACTGAATGGAGCCCAGCAGGCACTGAGAGTGTGTTGGGACAGGAAGGTTAGCAGGGACTCGGGGGTTGGAACGGAGAAGGGGAGAGATGCGCGCATATAGTAAGCAGTGCAATAAACAGTCTGTACCGCATCAGCTCAGCAGGGGGAGTCACACGACCTGCCCCATAGCTCACAACCCTTGTACAGTGGCTGCCCAGCACTGTTCTAAGTTCCAGACACATACAAGTCTTTCAGCTCTCCCTTCCCCCATGCACTCTTTCCACCTAGGGCTTTGTGTGTGTGGTTTACTGGGTAGGAAATCCTCATGCATTTGCTTATTCTACACTTACTGAACACCTACTAATCACCAAGCGATGAGCAGGATGCTGGGGACATGGTGGTAAGACCCACCATCCTTGCTCTCACATATTCCAGTCCTGTCCTCTCCTTCCTCCTCCTCCCTCACTTTCACAGTCGCCATTCAGCATCTGGTTCTCTCTCACCCAGCCTTCACTTCTGAGGTCGGCCATCGGGTGTTCCTGGAATCCCTCCCTGATGACCCGTCACGAGGTCAGGGGCCCTTCCTAACACACAGTCCTCTCAGTATCTGCACCATCCTTAGGCTCTAACTGTCTGTTTACTTGTCTGCATCCCTCCTTGACTGTGAGCATAAAATGATGAAGGATAATGCCAGTGATGCTGAGTCCCAGGATGGAGCTCCATGCCTTGGATGCAGTAAGAGTTCGATTAAAAAAAAGAATGTGAAATGAAAACCTGATTTCGCATCTAGAGAAGAGCAACAAAGAATGAAGAAGTCAAATCTTGAGGGATTTCAGAAGAAGAGATCTCGGATATGAGGAAACTAGCGAGGAAGAGGAAGACAGCGGGGTTCCCTGGGCTGGTGGTGATGCCTCTAGGACAGAGGATATGGGAAGAAAGGCACACTGGAGGAAGATGGTGGGTTTGGTATTGGATACAGCAAGTTGAAAGTGAGGGTAGCAAAGCCAAGTGGAGCTGGGAGGATGAGTTTAGACCTGAAGAACGTTATTATCCAAGGTCAATCTGCCAAACACGTAATAGGTGCTCAAGGGTGCTGAGCTGAATCAATGACTCAAAGAAGCCATCAGCACCACTGAATGTCTCCACGGTACCCACTGCCTGAACACTACAAACTCTCCGATTAAAGCATGTATGCTCAGGGGCAAGTGGCGTGCCTGCCCTATAGTCTTCCTGGAAGCTCTATAGGAAGCTGCCAGCTGCCACTGCTTCCTGAGGTCCTAAGAGATGACCAGAGGCGTCAGGGAGTGATGATGCACTTGCTCACTGGCCAGTGACTTAACCTGGACGCTAGGCCAGGGGTAAACTTGTCACTCCTTGGAAGACAGAGGGTCCCTTTAGCCCTCAGTATTGGCACAACCGCCTCCCTCTCCCACGGGAGGCACAAAGGAATCTTACGTATGAAGAATGGATAAATGTAAACTGTATAATTGTCAACTTGCATTTTTATCCACGGTGGAGGGATGGCATAATTTTAGACATGAGGATAACAATACCAAACAAACCAAGGTACACATATTTGCTCCAACACATCCCATTTTCTACACATCTGTATCTTTTCCTGTGCTGTTCCTTCCCCACCGAATTCTCCCCAATGCCTGTGATTTCCTGTTCATCCCCTCACACTGTTTGTTAGTCATCTCCTCTTCTGTGAGCAGATCCTCATTCTTCCCTTTTCCTCCTAACTGGGTGCCTCCAGTGAAAAGCTAACTGAGCACTCACGGCGAGGCACTGGGAGATCAAATCCAAACACCTGTATTCAACACAGGATGGTACTGACAAAAGCAGAAATATAGACCAATGGAGTAAGACAGAGAGCCAGAAATAAACCCAGGCACCCTGGGATGACCCAGAGAGATGGTATGGGGAGGGAGGAGGGAGAGGGGTTCAGGATTGGGAACACGTGCACACCCGTGGCGGATTCATGTTGATGTATGGCAAAACCAATACAGTATTGTAAAGTAAAATAAAAAAAAATAAAAAATAAACCCATGCACCTATGCGTACCTTATTCTTGACAAAGGAGGCAACAATATAGAATGGGGCAAAGACAGCCTCTTCAGTAAATGGTGCTGGGAAGACTGGGCAGCTACATATAAAAGGATAAAATTAGAACACCTCCTAACACCATACACAAAGATAAACTCAAAATGGATTAAAGACCTAAATGTAAGACCAGAAATTATAAAACTCTTAGAGGAAAACATAGGCAGAACAAACAATGACATAAAGCAAAGCAAGATCCTCTATGACCCACCTCCTAGAGTAACAGAAATAAAAACAAAAGTAAACAAGTGGGACCTGATTAAACTTAAAAGCTTTTGCACAACAAAGGAAACTATAAGCAAGGTGAAAAGACAACCCTCACAATGGGAGAAAATAATAGCAAATGAAACAACTGACAAAGGATTAATTTCCAAAATACACAAGCAGCTCATACAACTCAGGACCAGAATAACAAACAACCCAATCAAAAAATGGGAAAAAGACCTAAACAGACAATTCCCCAAAGACATACTGATGACTAACAAACACATGAAAAGATGCTCAACATCATTCATTATTAGAGAAAGGCAAATCAAAAAACTGCAATGAGATATTACCTCACACTGATCAGAATGGCCACCATCAAAAAGTCTGTAAACAATAAATGCTGGAGAGGGTGTGGAGAAAAGGGAACACTCTTGCACTGTTGGTGGGAATGTAAATGGATACAGCCACTATGGAAGACAGTATGGAGATTCCTTAAAAAACTAGGAATAAAACCACCATATGACCCAGAAATCCCACTCCTAGGCATATACCCTGAGGAAATCAAAATTGAAAAAGAGTTCATTGCAGCACTATTTATGATAGCTAGAACATGGAGGCAACCTAGATGTCCATCGACAGATGAACGGATAAAGTTGTGGTACATATACACAATGGAATACCTCTCAGTTATAAACATGAACGAATTTGAATCAGTTCTAGTGAAGTGGTTGGACCTAGAACCTATTATACAGAGTGAAGTAAGTCAGAAAGAGAAAGATAAATATTGTATTTTAACGTATATGTACAGAATCTAGAAAAATGGTACTAAAGAATTTATTTACAGGGCAGCAGTGGAGAAACAGACATAAAGACATGAGGACTTATGGACAGACATAAAGGGTTATGGACATGGGGAGAGGGGAGGAGAGGGTGAGATGTATGGAAAGAGTAACATGGAAACTTACATTACCATATGTAAAATAGCCAATGGGAATTTGCTGTATGGCTCAGGAAACTCAAACAGGGGCTTTGTATCAACCTAGAGGGGTGGGGTGGGGAGGGAGATAGGAGGAGGTTTCAAAAGGGAGGGCATATATGTATACTTATGGCTGATTCATGCAGAGGTTTGAAAGAAAACAAATTCTGTAAAGCAATTATCCTTCAATAAAACAAACAAACAAACAATTCAAATACCTGGCTTCTTCCCTCCACCATGAGGCCTCCAAGGACAGCAGCCATCTTTTCATTTCCACCCCCAGTGCTGGGCAGAGGCTGGCAAGTAACGTGTGCTCAAGAAACACTCGTACAACAGGGAAAGAAAGCCAGTGCTCTCTCCTTCCCCATCACTGTTCACATTTCCCATAAGAAGTGAAAGCAGCTGAGGACACGCTTACAGCAATAGTTCAGGGCTGGCGTTCTGCTCCAGAACATTTGGGTCGGAACCCTGGCTGCATTAATGACTAAGTGAATGCAAGCATGCCACTTCATCTCTCTCGGCCTCAATTTCATTTCAGATTGGGAACAATGATGGTAAGTAAGCAGTAGTATCAATATATTGGCTAATTGTGACATGTGATATATATAAAGTGCTTAGGAAAATGCCTGGCATGTGGGTAATATTTCAATACATGTTAATAATTGGTATGGTCTGAATGTTCGTTGACCCCCACCTCAAATTCATTATGTTGAACCCTAACCCCTCGGGTGAGAGTACCAGGAGGTGAGGCCTTTGGGAGGTGAATAGGTCCCTGGGCAGAATCCTCCTGAAAGGGGTTAGTGCCCTTACAAAAGAGGCTCCTCGGCTTTTTTAACACAAGAGAACACAGAAGGTAGTCTGCAGTCTGTGGTCAGGAAGTTGGCCCCCACCAGAGCCAGGCCATGCTGGTGTCATGCTCTTGGACCTCCTAGCCTCCAGAACTGAGAGAAAAAGACAAATCCCTGTTGTTTATGAGCCACCTGGTCTGTGCTGTTTTGTTACAGCTGCCTGAATGGACCAGAACTGTTATCAACACGAACTTATGAAACTGTTATTTTCTCTACTGCTTTTACATCATTTTTCAAATAAAGTATTTTCAATTAGTTCTTCCACTCATAGACCAAAAAATGCATTGAATGGATAAACATCCAACAAAGAGCTATCAAGCATCAAGTAAGGCAGAATAGGGATTTAGGCGATGAATGAGCTCAGTCCTCTCTTCAGGCAGCAATCAATGTAGCAGAGACAGAGAAAGAATACAAATAACCACATAAATGTTAGCACATAAGGGCTCTGTAACACTGGGCTGCACACACAGCTGCAAGTTTGGGAACAGCAGGCCCTCCCCGCTGCCCTGCAGCCATGTGAAGACATCGACCTGAATGGTGAGTAAAGGGATTCCTGGAGCTGGACAGTGAACAGCCTGCACAACCGTACAGAACGGCCACACAAGGACAAACATACATGTTCATGGAGAATAAGAATGAAGGAGATGGCCTCTCAGCAGTGGAGAATCTAGGCAGTTTCCATGGATAATGTGGCAAGCAAACCGGACCTTTGGATGAGAAAAGATGAAGGAGAGAGAAATGTATCCTGCAGTATGTAACAGAATTAGGAAAAGAACAGAGGTGGAGAGGTTCGTAGTGTGCCTGTGAAAGAACTACAGTCTTCTTAGAGCAGATCATACAATGTTTATTGAATGCCCGCTGTATGCCAGGAATGGGGAGGAAAGAAAAGAAAAGAGAGAGAGAATTAACAACAGGATGGGCCAGGGGGTGTGATTTCCTAAAAACAGAATTTGATTCTCCAAGTGAAAGACAGCCAGATAAGGTTTATAGGGCTCGGCAGGCAGCAGACCGAAGCTGTGATTCAGAAGGTTAATCTGGTTACCAAGCAGAAGATGGACAGCGTGAGGAAGAAGAACAGGCTCTCAGAGGATGATGGTGCCAGCATTTCTACAGGGCTTTCCCCCTCTTCTGCACTCTTCCTCAGGAATAAACCAAAGTCTCCTTCAGGAATACACTGAAATCTCACCTCCTCAAAAAGGCCCGCTATGACCACTCCATCCAAAGCCCCTCTCCCTACCCATCACGCCTCACCCCACTGCCACGTTTGGTTTCTTTCCAGCAGTGACTAGCAGGGCTGGAAATCTTCCTATACAGCTACAGATCTATGTCCACCCTCCAGCAGAACGCGAGCTGTCTCGGGTAGAGACTGTCTTATTTCACAAAGCACCTCCTCTCTTGTCTACTCTCTCCCAACCCTGGTGCCGAGAAAGTGCCTGGCCGTGAGTCAGGTCAGGGCTTAGGCTTCCCATAGGCTGTGTTCACACTGGAGTGGTGTCCACAGCTGCCTGCTCGGTACCACACCTCCTGCTTCCAGCCTCCGGCTCTCAGTTCAGACACCACAGCTCCGAGGAAGACATTCCATGGTGTCAAAATGCCCTTTCTCACAGCCTCCCACTGAATTCAGGGCTCAGAACTTACACTTTTGCAACGGTTCCCTGTTAGATGGAGTCTTGGCACTGGGAACTACCTTTTGTAAATAATCTTTCTCCCAGCTATCTCAAGAAAGAGGAGCCGAAGGAGGCATGATTAAATGCAGTATCATATCCTGGATGGGATTCTGGAACAGAAAAAAGAACTTAGGCAAAAATTAAAGAAATCTGAAACAAAGGACAGGACTTTAGTTATAATAATATATCAATGAGTAATGAGTTTTATGTGCTCAGTCATGTCTGACTCTTTGTGACCCCATGGTCTATAGCCTTCCAAGGTTCCTTTGTCTATGGGGTTTTCCCAGGCAAGAATACTGGAGTGGGTTGCCGTTTCCTTCTCCAGGGCATCTTCCCTACCCAGAATCGGACCTGGGTCTCCTGCATTGCAGACTGATTCTTTACCGTTTGAGCCACCAGGGAAGGGAAACTAAGTCTGTAAGTTAGCACTAATACAACTACCCAACCAGCACTGGTGGTCTGGATGCCTACCATTTATTGTTATATGAGAAAGATACAAGTGTTGCTGTTGTTCAGTTGCTAAGTCATGTCTAACTCTTTTTAGGACCCATGGACTGTAGCCAACCACGTTTCCCTGCCCAAGGAATTTTCCAGACAAGAATACTGGAGTGGGTTGCCATTTCCTTCTCCAGGGGATCTTCCCAACCCAGGGATCAAACTTGTGTCTCCTGCACTGCAGGCAGATTATTTACCTGCTGAGCCAGTAGGGACTGGTTCATTAATTATAACAAATATACCATAAGATGTCATACGAGGGGAAATGGTCTGTAGGGTTTTGGAAAATCTGTGCATTCCTTTTGTAATTTCTTTGTAAATCGAAAACTGTTCTACAAAATAAATTTTATTAAAAATAATCTTTTCCTCAGATTTTTTAAAACAATCCCTTATAGATATACTCATCCAGTAATAGTCTATCAAAAAAAAAAAAAAAGGACAAGTGAATAATTACTAAAGAGATCCAAATTCCCTCATAGTGGACACAATTACTTGCAACTCTGGTGTAGAGACCCTTAGAAGAAAATGTGAGAGCGTTATCTTTTAATTTGGGGTTAGGTGATGGTTTCTGACATAAGACATCTAAAGCTCAAAAGAAAAAGAAAAATACATTCGTCTTCATCAAGATTAAAAACTTTTGTGCTTCAAAAAGCACCATCAAGAAAGTGAAAAAGATGGCCACCAAATGAGAGAAAATATCTGCCAGGGATAGATATGCCTGGTAAGGGACTTGTAACCATAGTATAAAAATATTTACAGCTCAAAACAAACACAAGTAAGCAGATTTGAAAATGAGCAAAGGATCTGAACAGTCATTTCTCAAAGAAGACATACAAAAGGCCAATAAGCACAGGAAAAGGTGCTGAACATCACTAGTCAGTAGGGAAATGCAAATCAGAACTGGGATACCACTCTGAAACCCACTAAAATGACTAAGATAAAAATAACAGCCAAGAACAAGTGTCATTAAGGAGGTAGAGATACCGGAACCCTCAGCTACTACTTGTGGGATTATACAATGACTGTAGCTGCTCTGGAACACAGTTTGGCGGCTTTTCAAAACATGAAGCATAAAGTTACTATTGCTGACTTATCCAGAAACCCCATTCCTAGCTATTGGGTTGGGCAAAAAGTTTATTGGGATTTTTCTGTAACATGTTTTGGAAACACCTAAACAATCTGTGGCCAATTCAATATCAACAAATAATATATGAAAATGTGTTCCCTCAAGAACTTTAACACAAACATCCACACTTGCATTATTTATAACAGTCAAGAAGTGGAAACAACCCAAATGGTCACCAAGTGATGAGTAAACAAAATGAAGTAGATCCATACAATGGAACATTATTAGGCAATGAAAAGGAACAAAGGACTGGCAGATGCTGCAACACGGATGAACCCTGAAAAGATTATGCGACATAGGAGAAGCCAGTTACAGGAAGACAAAACAGCATATGGTCCCATTGATATAAAATGTTCAGAATAAACAGTTCACATAAACAGAAAAATTAGTGGTTGCCAGGGGATGGAGGGAGAGGAAAGTGGGGTGTGATTGTTCATGCAGACAGGTGTTTCTTTATGAGATGCTGAAAATGGGCCATTGATAATATTAGATGGTGGACATAGTTGCACAATTCTGAATGTTCCAAAAACCACTGAACTGTCCACTTTTAAAGGGTGAATGTCATAGTATGTGAATTACATCCCAATGCTTCTCCACTGGTCTGAGATGGAGAGTGACAGTCTAACCTATGAGTTTGGGAGTGGGAATGAGGTCTGGTCTACTCAACTGTCTTAGAAGCTGTGTTGTACAAGAAATGATCTGCCTAGGTAGGAAAAGCCAGCAACTGTCCAGGTTGGCTCAGACTATAAGTAACCCCAACTCATGAGGACAAAAAAGTGCCCTCAATTCAAAGAACATTCCACAATTCAGGACGAACAGCAATACAGGTGATATTTCATTCCCAATGTGTAATCCCCAAGGCTGATTTTGCATTTGGTTCCTAACTCAGGATGGTAAAATCGTTTTAATGCTAGAGGTCTGCAAATCCCCAAACCAGCCAAAGGCGAGGAACCTCCATCCTATTCTCTGTTGTTTGGAGGGAGATTAGCAAGAGTCAGACAGATGTTAAGAACATATTTATGCCAAAATGAGTTTCATCAACTGAAGATAATAAGAACTCATTCAGAAGAATCACAAAAGGAATGATTTTCTTAATATATGATTCAGTGTCTATAAAACAACTAAAATAGCCTTTAATATCAGTCCACCAGTTACATATGCATTCTGGGAGCAATGCTTTAAGCCCATGGAAAAAGGCTTCTACCTGAATGGGCCAGCTTGAGTACATGTCTTCAAATACAATGGGCCCCACATAGCTTGATTGGGGTCAAGCAACCCAGACATTAGGTCTCTTCTAATTCAGACCAGATCACACTTTCCTAACAAAGAAGGAAGAAAGTGCATGCTTCATCTTCAGCAGAGCCTGCAGATTTTGTTCATAATGAGCAATGCTCCTGCTGCCTCTGGTTTTCTTAACTGCTCCCCTGTTCCAGGCTGGGATGCAATAAATATGGTAATACAAAGAGGCAAAGATGATTAAACCTTAGCTTTCTCCCTGCTTTTCCTTTCTTATTTCTGTCAGGAATGTGTCACAGTCCCTATAAGGCAACCCAAGGTCTGTTTTTTATTAAAATATACAAGGACAGCTGAGTTGAATAATCCTTAATTATTAAGTTTACAATGGAATTGCAATTTTAGAAAAAGAAAGAGCCTGTGACAGCAACTCGAATGCTGAATCTGTTACACCGAGAGATTTAATGGAACTCACTGCAGGAAAACACAGAAGCCCAAATGAGGGCTTTTTGGTGTGAGCTCTTGGTGTGGGGGAGGACAAGTGGCCTTGATAATGTGGGGAGAATCAAGGACACCTCAGTATCATGTCAGAAGAGCTCTCCAGCGGAGAAGAACAGAGCAAATCAAAGACCTCATGGTGTAGTAAAAGCAGCATGGACTCTAAGGTTGGCCAGAGCCAAGGGTAGAACCTCAGGAGCATCACTTATTTACCTATGACCTTGAACACAGGATTTAACCTCTGAGCCTCAGTTTCCTCATCCATTTGTGGGTATGCACTTGTACATGGCTGGGATGAAAGTCAAATACAATGACCTATCCTTGGGACCTATAAACTATATTAACTAATTCTTTTTGGTTTTACATGCATGACTACATAGCATACATCTTTTACCTGTTCAAAGATATTACATGTCCTTGCTATTTTCTTCCCCCGAACTTCACTGAGGTATAATTGACAAATAAAAATTTGTGCATTTAAAGTGTATTATATACTTTGTGTTTCCAAAGTACATTAAATACTATGAAACATTTAAGGTGATATTTTTATATATGTCTACATTGTGAAATCATCATTGCAATCAAGCTAATTAATGTATCTATTGCCTCATGAAGATTTTCTTTTCATTTCCTCATGCATTTTCTTAAGTCTTACTAGAACACTAATGTTCAGTCCAGGGACTTCCCCAGTGGTCTAGCAATTGACTTCACATTCCAATGCATGGTATGCAAGTTTGATCCCTGGTTGGGGAACTAAGATCCTAAATGCTTCATGAGGCAGCCAAAAAAGAAACCCCACTATTTATACTTAATACTTCAAAAATACATAACCTGGGTAGGGGATAAAGATGGAAATGGATCACAAGAATAGTAACAAGGTCTACATGGCCACCCAAAATGATGAGTGAAAATAAAAAAATCATACTCAAAACAGTAACTTTTCGAGAGTTTGGACTCTGAAGCTAGACTGTCTGGGTCCAAATCCAGCCCCGCCCTTCCTCTCTGTGACCCTGAGTCAAGACTTCACATGTGGATCCTCAGTTTCATCATCTGTAAAATGGGGATACCAGTAGACCCTCATGGAATTAGAAGAACATTCAGTGAGTTGGTATCTGAAAAACACTCAGAACATAGCCTAACACAGAATGAGAACCACCCTTCTATTTGTTAAATAAATAAAATACAGAAGCATTTCACATTGACTACCTCTTTTGATATTCACAACAGGGCTCTATGAGAGACTGGGGAACAAAACAAAGCTCCGAGGAGGAGAGTGACCTTCCTGGGTCAGCAGCTCACAGATAGAAAGACCAGAATCAGAACCTACTTCTAGTTCTTTGTTTTATTCAATCTTAGGTTCCTCCCTGCAGAATCTAGAAACTGCTTCTACAAGTTTAAGCCTGAATAAGCAATAAGACAATTAGAGGCAAATACTGATCATGAAGATGCTGTTTTATCCTTTCTGCTCTTGAGGGGCACAGATTTAAAAAAAACACACAAAAAAGTTGCTTGATATGAAAAGCAAGGCAAACCACCCAGTCTCCTCCTGCCAACAGGGTGATGGAGTGAGCGAGTAAGTAGATCTTCCTGCTGCTGCTGCTGCTGCTAAGTCGCTTCAGTCGTGTCCGACTCTGTGGGACTCCATAGATGGCAGCCCACCAGGCTCTCCCATCCATGGGATTCTCCAGGCAAGAACACTGGAGTGGGTTGCCATTTCCTTCTCCAATGCATGAAAGTGAAAAGTGAAAGGGAAGTCGCTCAGTCGTGTCCGACTCTCCGTGATCCCGTGGACTGCAGCCTACCAGGCTCCTCCGCCCATGGGATTTTCCAGGCAAGAGTACTGGAGTGGGGTGCCATTGCCTTCTCCAAGATCTTCCTAGCAAACAAATATTAACTTTTTACAAGCTGGGCCACCTTTCTGACCAGGAGGTAAGCACTTAGTGACTAAATAAGAACTTTTTCTCTGCTCACTAAAAGCTCAGTTTCCTTACAGAATAGCTATGTCTCCAGTTTATCTGCAATTACAGGCATTCCTCCAATTTTTCTTTAAATAGTATCCCATCCAGGTGACAAAGACACGATACTGTTTTATTTTCAGTGAGGTAAAGCTTTGCTCACATATACCTTGTCTTTATTTTTTCTCATCCACTTTTTTCCTTCAATACAAAGGTTGCAAAATGAGATGACCAAAAATGTATGTAAAGAGAAAACAAAACCAAGATCATTTGTACTTTTTCCATTCCGAACATGCAAAAATTCCATTTTTCCTGTATTTTTTGCTACTCTTTCACCCTCTGTATGTCGACCATGTAGATGTGTATGTCTGACACACATGTGTGCATGTATTTACATAGTGGAACGATGATAAGTGTGAGTTTTTGAACTGTCTTGTCACTTACTTTATATCATAAACTATCACTTAGCCATGTTATAACATACTTTTTATAACCAATTAAGAATATGGTTTACTATAAGAGGGATATTCCATTATTTAGACTTATTGTTTAAGTATTAATAGAATTTTTAGGATTATAAGCAGTATTTCACAAAAAATCTTCCTCTGATGTTAGGATCAGCCCTTTAAGGCAGAATCCCTTAATGGAGTCACATAGGGTAAACATCTTGGGCAATAATACTATGAACTTCTAAAAGGTTATAGCAATTTTTAACTCCGGCATCAGTATATAAGAGTGCTCACAGGAACTTCCCTGGTGGTCTGTCCAGTGGTTAAAAATCTGCCTTCCAATGCTGGGGATATGGGTTCAATCCCTGGTCGGGGAACTAGATCCCACATGCTGCAGGGCAACTGAGACCACAGGCTACAACTACTAAGCCTGTGCACCACAACTAAGGATCCCATATGCCACAACAAAGACCTGATGCATCCAAATAAATATTTAAAAGAATTAAAAAAAAAAAAGAACTGTGCAGATAGCACTCCTTTCCTATCTTTTAAAATGTAGTGTGTCCACTATCATTAGGCATGCTGCAGAAAAGTTGATTTGATGTAACAAAGCAAACCTTAAATGAAATTTTTCTAAAAATCTTGTCTGGAAAATAAATCTAATTACTGTAATTAACAGTGAAAGCCAAAAGAAGCATCCAGCACCACTATTATTATATTATTAACATTAGGAAGGTACTCCATTTGTCAAAGTATTTTATAATCATGTATTAGTTAATCCTCATAACATGCTTTGGAAGCAATGAAGCTATTTATAGCTGGACTTCCTGAATGGAATGTCTTTCAAAAGTCCTTTTGTCTTGATATCTCAAATCATTATGACCAGCATATCAATTCACAGAATCATTCTTATCTGTAGAATCCTAAGGGACTTAATTGGAGTCTTAGTTCAAGGAGATCAAGCAGGCCCTGATGTGGGGTGCAGAATTTTCATATCACATGCTGAGAATTTGCTTTCTTCTCAGATCTCCATGCCTCCATGAAAGTATGGCCTGCCATAGGCAGCTGATAATAAAACTACTGCTATTTCTAAATTGAACATCTTTGTGCTGCAGCTACTGTAGGAGGAAGAGTTTATACTCAATAGGATTCTTACAATTTCAACGACTACTGGAATTATTTAGGTTTGTACGTATACATTATTGTAGCTGCAATAGTACTTACACCCAATACTACCAAAAGAACTTTTTATGATCTTAAAATGTGCCATAATTGAGAAAGAGCATAACTATCTGTAATTACATGATGTATGTCTGCTGTGCTCAGTGGTGTCCAACTCTTTGCGACCTCATGGACTGAAGCCCACCAGGCTCCTCTATCCCTGGAATTTTCCAGCCAAGAATACTGGAGCAAGTAGCCATTTCCTACATTTCCTACTCCAGGGGAGCTTCCTCACTGAGGGACTGAACCCACATCTCTTGTGTCTCCTGTATTGGCAGGTGAATTCTTTACCACTGCACCACCTAGGAAGCCCAATCATGCAAATACTCTTCTTTAAAGAGTGTTTTTGTTTTTTTTTTCTTTTTTTCCTCCCAACCAGGAAGAGACCTGGTTCTTCAGTGCAGACAAGGAATAAACATTGAGTTGGCCAAAAAATTTAAAAACCCAAATGGACTTTTTGGCCACCCCAATACATAAAGGCTGAGAACCACTCATCTAATTCAATGCTTAGCCTACATGATGGCTGGTTTCAAGCGGCAGATCAAGGCTGCAGAACCACGAGTCCCCCCAAACTGCAAAGAAACCAGGGCTGTGGGAAAAGGCTCCTCTTTGTTCCACGTTCCCATTTCCTCCTCAGATATACAACTGAAAGCACAGTGGCAACCGCACAGAGCTACCAGGAGGACCCAAGTCCCCCAGCGGTAACTCGGTAACGGACTCTGTAACGCATTTGTCAGTAGCCCCCCCCCTCCCTTCCCTGCTCCAGGATGGCAGCCAACCCAGTGTTTTGTTGACCTGTCAGCTGACTGCAGGAACAGGGCAGCCCATCAAGAACCAGCCAGGTGAGATCAGTACAAATAGCTGAGCTAGGAAATAAATGCTGTCTTTTACCAAGTAAGTTTTGGGGTGAACTGATTCCTAACTAACTGATATAAGCTAACTGATTAAAAAAAAAACAAAAACAAAAACTCCAGCCTAAGGAGTGAAATGGCCTGCTGAAAATCACTGAGCTGTATAGTGGTCTGAATGTGAAGTGAAATAAAATTAAGTCTTGGCTAATAGGTAACTGGTTGAATAAATATGTCTTTAGGTTATTTATTAATGCAGCCTCCTCAGTTCAGTTGCTCAGTTGTGTCTGACTCTTTGCAACCCCATGAACCGCAGCACACCAGGCCTCCCTGTCCATCACCAACTCCCAGAGTCTACCCAAACCCATGTCCATTGAGTCGGTGATGCCATCCAGCCATCTCATCCTCTGTCATCCCCTTCGCCTCCTGCCCTGAATCTCTCTCAGGATCAGGGTCTTTTCCAGTGAGTCAGCTCTTTGCATCAGGTGGCCAAAGTATTGGAGTTTCAGCTTCAACATCAGCCCTTCCAATGAATACTCAGGACTGATCTCCTTTAGGATGAACTGGTTGGATCTCCTTGCAGTCCAAGGGACTCTCAAGGGTCTCCTAGGTTTAGTTATTAAACAAGGAAACATTTATGGAGCATATAAATAGTACTTTGCTGAGATACTGGGAAAATAGGAAAATCAAGGCATGGTGTGTTATCTCCAGAAGGCCCAGATTCTACTAGAATATATAACATGTATAGATAAAGAAAATATAATGTAATAGAGATAATAATAAATAGGACTGTATGGGCTGGTAGAAGGGGAGCCCTGACCCAGGCTGAGAGGTACAGGTGGGCTTCTGGTTACTAGGCACATACCCTGAGAAAACCATAGTTCAAAAAAATACACAGGACCCTTTGTTCACTGCAGCACTATTTACAATAGCCAGGACATGGAAACAACCTAAGTGTCCATGGACAGGTGAATGGATAAAGAAGATGTGATACATATATGCAATGGAGTATTACTCAGCCAGAAAAAGGAATGAAGTTGCATCACTTGTAGAGATGGGAATGGACCTAGGGTCTGTCATATAGAGTAAAATAAGTCAGAAAGAGAAAAACAAATATCGTATATTAATGCATGTATGTGGAATCTAGAAGAGTCGTACAGATGAACCTAGTTCCAGGGCAGGAACAGAGATGCAGATGTGGAGCATGGACATGTGGACACGGGGTATGGCTGGGGATGGGGAGCATGGGATGAATTGGGAGGGACATATATACACTACCATGTTAAATGAGACAGCTAGTGGGAAGCTGCTATAAAGCACAGGAAGCTCAGCCTGGTGCTCTGTGATGACATGGGGGTGGGATAGGGGGTTGGGAGGGAGGTCCAAGAAGGAGGGGATATATGCATACATGCAGTTGAACCACTTCATTGTATAGCAGAAACCAACATAACATTGTGAAGCAATTATACTCAAAAAAAAAAAAAAAAAAAGTCAGGAAAAAAAAAAGATGCCTAGGCAAGGCTTAAAGAACAAAGGGAGTTTGCCAGCTTGGAGTGGAGGAGGATGGGAGAAAGGCACAGCAGAGCAGTAAGAGGAAACAAGAGGCTGGGTGCGCCTTGGACAGGGTGTGGAGCTGCCAGCAGGCGTGTGCTGCTCGAGACAGCGAGGAGCAGCACGGGAACACTGCTGAGAATGACATCAGATCCTGGATGCTCCACGCGCCAGGGCAAAAAGCTTCAGTTCTCTATCCTGGACAAGGAGAAGCTACCGAACAGTTTTAGGAAATCACACCAGCATCTCTGAACCATCATTCTGGCAACACAGAGGATGGGTCAGGGAGACAAAGGACAGGTGAGAGCCCATGGCGACATGAACTATGCCAGTCACAGTGGGGATGAACAGGAAGAGGTGGAACTGAAAATTACTTAGGAGGGAGAAGCTGGAGGCATCAGTAATGGACAGGCTGGCTGGGGGACTGCAAGAGAAGGTAGACACAAGATGAACCCCAGTTTCCTGCAGGGTGGGTAGGTCTTGGATGTCCACCATCTTTCCCAACTCTGTTTATGCTCTTGATAGTTAGATGTGGGTGTAAAACCTTGATCTCTGTTCAGTTAAACTCTGGGAGCTTTTCATGCCTGTTCCTACTGCTAAGATCCTTCTGGATCCTGCCATGGTGGCTGTAGCTATGGATAAGTTTCATCCAAACCCTTGGTAAGAAGGTAAAGGCAGAACCAAGGACCTTAGCAGGAGTTGTAGACCCATTCTGGATACACTTTGAATAGAATCAGATATACATTAAAACAGTGAAGGGACAGAAGAAAAGTCCCATGAAAAAGGAAAAGTAAACAGCAGGTGTTTAACTTGGAGAAGAGGTGACTCGGGAGAGGATGGTCACTTCCAGGTGGAAGAGGAATCCACCTTTCGTATGACTGTCTCCATGGTGATATACTAGTGTCAGAGAACATCATCACACCATCCACAGATTGGAAAAGTTCAGCTTGGCATGAAGCAGAACTGTCTAAGGGTCAGAGACACCTGGAGGTGGGGTGGGCCAGATTGGCACAGAGTAAGCATCTATATAAATTTGCTAGAGCTGCCCCAACAAAATGCCACAAGCTGGGTACCTTGAATAACAGGAATTTGTTTTCTCTAGTTCTGAAGGCTAGAAATTCAAAGTTGAAGTGTCAGCAGTGTTGGTTTCTCTCCTTGGCTTGCAAATGTCTGTGCCTCCGTCCTGTCTCCTCTTCTTATAAGGACCCCAGTCCCACTGGATGAGGGTCTACCCATAGGACCTCATTTTAATTGAATTACCTCTTCAAAGACCCTAACTCCAATTTCAGTTTGAGTTACTGGGGTTTAGGATTCCCAAAGATACATTTTAAGGGACCACAATTCAGTCCACAACACAACCTGTCAACAGGGATGTGTAAACAGAGGTCTGATGACTGTCAACCAGAGGAAACCAATGAAGAAATTGAAGTAACAAATTCAGAGCGTCCTTGAAGGTCCCTTGAGGTCTCAGAGCTACGATTCTCAACATTGCGAGAGGGCACCTCAATCCTGCTGTTAAACATTATTAACACAATAATCTCCCCGGGGCTTCAGACAATAATTACATTTTCATGGCAGCTTAAATGATGGATGAGAAATGTTGCTTTGCTTTAACCCTTTTTGGAGGAAAGGCGCGGGCTGGCAGCTACACACGAGAACCTGCAGAGGACAACTGCGCGCTTACCTGTGAAACAGGACAGACTTCACCAAGGTGACTACGTCCCGGCTGGCGTTGTATCCGGCACAGACAATAGCAACGTGGATTGTCTGGGAAGAGAACAGAGGAGCAATTAGATGGAGAAGGATTTTCCTGGTGCTTCTGACAGCATGAGAAAGTGCCCTATTTCTTGTTGGGATGGTCGGGACACAAGGAACATTGGCGGCAGCTGTGAAGAATAACTCCAGACAGTTTTATTAAGGCCTTTTTAATCGGTTTATGGAGCTATCATCATTTAGAAACCATTAAGGCTCTTTTCAATTACATTTTGGGGACGAGAGAAATGGCAATTGGCTTGAATAGGCAAACAGTGCGTCCCGTGCCCCCAAGCCTGGAGACAATGACAATCGGTAACAAGAGAGGAGAAAGAAATACGCCTGAATGTATGAACTGACAACCGGGGATCTCAGTTGGAGACGTGGTGGCTCAGAGTTCAGGAAATGTTCTCACAAGAAATCACAGGTCAGGGGCAATCTGATAACAGGACAAAGGGAACCAAGAAACACCGAAGGGCCCAGCTGGGATACCATTCAGGGAACTGAAGGCTGGCAGAATCAATAGGACATGGATGGATCATCTCACCGAAGCATTTGAGAGCACGGGCCCCGGCATGCCCATTAACCGCGGGTGACCCAGGAAAGCTTCAGCATCAGGTGACTCACTGTGACATGACGGTCAGGACGCACATCATGCAGGATGTCGTGGAAGGGAACTATGTCAAGTACAGAGATGCAGCACACTGCAGTCTGATCACAGAAGAAAGCCCCTCGAGAGCTGAGCTTCTGAAACGGGGGTGATCTGCCATCTTGGTGTGCCGTGAATGAATTACAGGTGATGAAGATGACACATCTCTTCAAGTGAGAGTTCCAGGCTAGCAGGCAGGGCTACCCCTCAGGCTTGGCTGCCCTCTGCTGCCTGCAATTTTTATGTTCCTCTGGGCACCCTATACTGAAATGCAAAGAAGGGGTCTTGACAGGCACCGCTTCATTTTAAGCACCATGCATGGCCCTTCCTCCTAGTGCATGGCTCCCAGACTCCCCTTTCTCCTCACCAGCCACTTCCAGCTGCAGGGCAGTTCTGACGTCCTGCTCACTTCCATACAGGCTTCCCCAGACCTACGTCAGCCCATGTCTCCTGACATCACCAAGGAAAGGTTAACCATATCCAGGATAAACCAACCAAGAGTCTAGGATGCACTTGCAAGACCTTTTCAATTCCAATGACCTTCACTCCACCCTGGCCACTCACTCTCAGTGCCAGGTACTGAACCTCAGCTTCCTCCAGATCATCACTTTTGAGAAATTATCGGTTCACCCACAGCTCTAGGATTCTCAGAGCCTCTCAGCCCTGCAGCTGCCCCTCCCCCTTATGGAGACCCCCCCCCCCACTTCGCCCTGTGCACCAGGCCCTACCTGCTTACCTGACCCATCTACCCTGCCCTTGGCTCTCTGAAATGTTCAGCCCCCATATGCAATATGCAAGCCAGTGCCCACAGTCAGGGCAGCAGGATCCCTGCTCCACACTTATACGAGGGACCAAGAAGGAAGATGAGGGAAGACAGAAGAGAAGAATCACTACGCTAAGAGCTAATATTTATTGAGCAAATTAGTACATACTGGGTACAGTATTTAGCACTTTACACAGATTGCCAGGTTTAAGCTGTACGAGACAAGTACAGGGTTATTGTTTCAGTATTAGAGATTAGGAAACAGGCTGAGAGAGATGGCATTTTAATTCTGCATAAGAGATTCTTCACCCTGCTGGTGGTGCATCAGAAATACCCCCAAAGATCTCAAAAATGTACCCTGTGCCCCAGCCCTGTCTCACACCAATTAACTCACACTCTCAGATGTCCAAGACCTTAACTACTCTACTAGAAGGCAGTGGTTCTCAATAGGGGGTAATCTACTCCCCTTTGCCTCCCCTATGACATGTGGCAATGTCTGAAGTCATTTTGGGTTGTCACTTCTGGGGATGCAAGGAGTGGCAGTCTATGGATGGAGGCAGAGATGCTGCTCTGCATTCTACAATGCTCAGGGTGGTCCCCAAAGAATCACCCTATGTGCAAAAGGTCAAGAGCACTGTCTCTAGGAAACCCTGTTTTAAGGAAGGAGAGGGGCAGTGAGGGAAGGCTTAGATTCCACACCAAAGCCACCTTTTCAATCTCACTTCTGCACATCTCAACTTCCCCACCTATAAAATGACGACAGCCCCACTTATCTCTGGAAAATATCTCCCAAAGACTTAGAATCAAAGTCTGTAAGGCAGATGCAACTGTCACTGTTTGAATAGTGGAGGAGATGAATAGGAAAATGCCTGCCCATGGGAGGTATAACCAGGGTGGGAACAAGAATGGGTAAATGCACGCTGAATCAGGCTCTTTGGAATCGCAAATATTTAAATACCCGGCCTCTGAGATATCAAACTTTGTCTTGGCTTCAGGGTTCAGGGACTTTTTAAAATGGGCCCATTAAATGTAAGCACAAGCGCACACATTCTCAAACATTTTACATAATTTCCCAATCTCTTTAGTTTCATCCAGTACACCTGCCACCATGAATAAATTCATCATCTGCAGCCGCCACCGCAGAGCCCTGCTACCCAGGAAGGCAGAAAATTGGAGTGTCACGAGCACGTACCTGAAAGAGCTTGGGATGGTCTCAAATTTTATGGGTGCAGGAGAGAATGGCAGAGATGAGGCAAGACTCGAGGCAGGAGCGGGGACAGTCTGGGGACAGGGACAAAGGTTCCTTGAAGGACCAGGGGTGCATACGTGGCCTCACTAAGAGAATTTTCCGTTCTGAAGCTATGAAGTCCAGGTTTCAAGTTTCTCAATGTGGTGGCTTCAAGGTGGTCCCAGATACCTGGATGTTCCTCCCCTCAAAGGAAAGGGTCTAGCATCAGATTCTGTGACCACTTGTCCATTCCTCCCCTATACTTGGTAGACATGATACTTGCCTTTATTGGTCAAAATGTCTGAATATAGTGTGATCATGGACTCACTGCCCTTTTCCAACTGGATTTGTGCACCGAGAACCTTTTTTAGACTGAATTAATTGGGTTCTTGTCACCCTGTTTATTTAACTTATCTGCAGAGTACACCATGCAAAATGCTGGGCTAGATGAAGCACAAGCTGGAATCAAGATTGCCAGGAGAAATATCAACAACCTCAGATATGCAGGTGACACCACCCTAATGGCAGAAAGCTAAGAGGAACTCTTGATGAGGGTGAAAAAGGAGAGTGAAAAAGCTGGCTTAAAACTGAACATTCAAAAAACTAAGATCATGGAATCTGGTCCTATCACTTCATGGTGAACAGAAGTGGAAAAAGTAGAAGCAGTGACAGATTTTATTTTCTTAAGCTCCAAAATCACTGCAGATGGTAAGTGCAGGCATAAAATAAAAAGATACTTGCTTCTTGGAAGGAAAGCTATGATGAACCTAGAAAGTGTATCAAAAAGCAGAGCCATCACTTTGCTGACAAAGGTCCATATAGTCAAAACTATGGTTTTTCCAGTAGTCACGTACTGATGTGAGAGTCGGATCATAAAGAAGCTGAGCGCTGAAGAATTGATGTTTTTGAACTGTGGAGTTGCAGAAGACTCTTAAGAGTCCCTTGGACTGCAAGGAGATCTAACCAGTCGATTTCTACAGGAAATCAGTCCTGAATATTCTTTGGAAGGACTGATGCTGAAACTCCAATACTTTGGCCACCTGATAGGAAGAGCTGACTCACTGGAAAAGATCCTGATTCTGGGAAAGACTGAAGGCAAAAGGAGAAGAGGACAACAGAGGATGAGATGGTTGGATGGCATCGAACTCAATGGACATGAGTTTGAGCAAAGTCTGGGAGATAGTGAAGGACAGGGAAGCCTGGCTTGCTGTGGCCCATGGGGTGGAAAAGAGTCAGACACGACTCAGGGACTGAACAACAACAACAGTAACAAACTGTGTTCCTCCTGCCTCTGGTTTCTGGTTGAGTTTGGTCCATGGGAGACCTCAGTGGGAGTCCAAAGCCCCCCTCCCTCTTTTACCTCTACTTCTGGTTACACAAGTCCTCCTCCTGCCCCCACAGGCCCAGGGGTTGTGGTGACTCTCTCCTGGGAACTTTACAACCCTCACTGGTTCCCCAGAACCCTGCCCATGCCTCTGGCCCTGTGTTAAATCCTCTCCCCACCTTTTGTGAGTGTGCCCCCTGTTTCTTGCCAGGACCTTACTAATTCTGGTAACTACTCCTCAGCACCCCATTTATCCTGGGGGCTAGAAGGGGACCTCTGATGACTTTGGGGCATCCATAGTACTCTTGCCTGGAAAATCCCATGGGCGGAGGAGCCTGGTAGGCTGCAGTCCATGGGGTCGCTAAGAGTCGGACACGACTGAGCAACTTCACTTTCACTTTTCACTTTCATGCATTGGAGAAGGAAATGGGAACCCACTCCAGTGTTCTTGCCTGGAGAATCCCAAGGACGGGAGAGCCTGGTGGGCTGCCGTCTATGGGGTCACACAGAGTCGGACACGACTGAAGCAGCAGCAGCAGCATAGATGTATCACTGATCCCTAAGGCAAAGCAAGGCAGAAGGACATCCAAATAACAAACCTGAGAATGGATAAACTGTAGGTATAAATTGGAAGGGACATTCCCTGGAGATCCAGTGATTATGACTCAGTGTTTTTACTGCTGAGGGCTGGGTTTGATCCTTGCTTAGGGAACGAAGATTCCACAAGCCATGCAGTGCGGCCAAAATATATATATTTTTTAACTTAAAAAAATGTTAAAGCACTATACAAAATTCTCAGACACAGAGACCACAAGATTTCTTATAAGGAAAACTTGCTGCTTTCTCCCTTTAGTCATCAACAGGACGCTGCAAGCTGCACCTGGAGACACAGGTAAGAGTGCCAGAGCTGTGGACTGGGCTTCGTTCCTGATACCACTGGGGTCAAGTAAGTGACCTCCACTGTTGGGGCCTGCAGGAAGAATTCAGGCATGACATAGGTGCTTTTAGAGAGACTGATGTGCCAGGCGCTGTCCTGGGCTCAAAGGACATAAAGGTCAATTGGCCTTTGTTCCCCAGGTCAAGTTCAGTTCAGTTGCTCAGTCGTGTCCGACTCTTTGCGACCCCATGAATCGCAGCACATCAGGCCTCCCTGTCCATCACCAACTCCCAGAGTTCACTCAGGCTCACGTCCATCGAGTCAGTGATGCCATCCAGCCATCTCATCCTCTGTCGTCCCCTTCTCCTCCTGCCCCCAAGCCCTCCCAGAATCAGAGTCTTTTCCAAGGAGTCAACTCTTCGCATGAGGTGGCCAAAGTACTGGAGTTTCAGCTTTAGCATCATTCCTTCCAAAGAACACCCAGGACTGATCTCCTTCAGAATGGACTGGTTGGATCTCCTTGCAGTCCAAGGGACTCTCAAGAGTCTTCTCCAACACCACACTTCAAAAGCATCAATTCTTTGGTGCTCAGCCTTCTTCACAGTCCAACTCTCACATCCACACATGACCACAGGAAAAACCAT
>SJYQ01001793.1:832781-970150 GCA_006410935.1 Redunca redunca
TACAAAAAAGATCTTCATGACCCAGATAATCACGATGGTATGATCACTAATCTAGAGCTAGACATCTTGGAATGTGAAGTCAAGTGGGCCTTGGAAATCATCGCTACAAACAAAGCTAGTGGAGGTGATAGAATTGTAGTTGAGCTGTTTCAAATCCTGAAAGATGATGCTGTGAAAGTGCTGCACTCAATATGCCAGCAAATTTGGAAAACTCAGCAGTGGCCACAGGACTGGAAAAGGTCAGTTTTCATTGCAATCCCAAAGAAAGGCAATGCCAAAGAATGCTCAAACTACTGCACAATTGCACTCATCTCACATGCTAGTAAAGTAATGCTCAAAATTCTCCAAGCCAGGCTTCAGCAATACATGAACCTTAAACTCCCTGATGTTCAAGCTGGTTTTAGAAAAGGCAGGGGAACCAGAGATCAAATTGCCAACATCCACTGGATCATGGAAAAAGCAAGAGAGTTCCAGAAAAACATCAATTTCTGCTTTATTGAGTATGCCAAAGCCTTTGACTGTGTGGATCACAATAAACTGTGGGAAATTCTGAAAGAGATGGGAATACCAGACCACCTGACCTGCCTCTCGAGAAATCTGTATGCAGGCCAGGAAGCAACAGTTAGAACTGGACATGGAAGAACAGACTGGTACCAGATAGGAAAAGAGTACCTCAAGGCTGTATATTGTCACCCTGCTTATTTAACTTCTATGCAGAGCACATCATGAGAAACACTGGACTGGAAGAAACACAAGCTGGAATCAAGATTGCCGGGAGAAATATCAATCACCTCAGATATGCAGATGACACCACCCTTATGGCAGAAAGTGAAGAGGAGCTAAAAAGCCTCTTGATGAAAGTGAAAGAGGAGAGTGAAAAAGTTGGCTTAAAGCTCAACACTCAGAAAACGAAGATCATGGCATCTGGTCCTATCACTTCATGGGAAATAGATGGGGAAACAGTGGAAACTGTGTCAGACTTTATTTTTGGGGGGCTCCCAAATCACTGCAGATGGTGATTGCAGCCATGAAATTAAAAGACGCTTACTCCTTGGAAGAAAAGTTATGACCAACCTAGATAACATTGAAAAGCAGAGTCATTACTTTGCCAACTAAGGTCCATCTAGTCAAGGCTATGGTTTTTCCAGTGGTCATGTATGGATGTGAGAATTGGACTGTGAACAAAGCTTAGCTCCGAAGAAATGATGCTTTTGAACTGTGGTGTTGGACTGCAAGGAGATCCAACCAGTCTGTTCTAAAGGAGATCAGCCCTGGGTGTTCTTTGGAAGGAATGATGCTAAAGCTGAAACTCCAGTACTTTGGCCACCTCATGCAAATAGTTGACTCATTGGAAAAGACTCTGATGCTGGGCGGGATTGGGGGCAGGAGAAAAAGTGCACGACGGAGGATGAGATGGCTGGATGTCATCACCGACTCGATGGATGTGAGTTTGAGTGACCTCCAGGAGTTGGTGATGGACAGGGAGGCCTGGTGTGCTGCAGTTCACGGGGTTGCAAAGAGTTGGACACGACTGAGTGACTGAACTGAACTGAAAAGCTCAGGTGCTCCCCTCAGGGCATTCTGCCTGGGGGGGCACAATGCAGTGAAAACCTCTGCTAACTGGGAGCCTTTAGGAGTGGAAGTGAGAGGGAAATCTATTTAAATGCTGGCATGTGATAAGAGGGGAAAAGTCAAGACTAGGTCTAGATTGTGGACTGCAGCTGCTGGGGTCAGGGGTGGGGAGGCAGGACCTCCCAGAGGATAGATGCTGTCGAAGCAGCTGGGGAGAGGCACACAGCTGGCTGCAGAGGCCGTTTCCCCAGTTAGTAGGGAAAACCCAACAAGGGTAGAGAGACCTTGGTTTGAGCAGCAATGTCAGCACAAGTCACTGTGTGATCTTGGAACAGCTGGTTTATATCCCTGAACCTCATTGACTCACCTGTAAAATGGAGATAAAATCAGATGCCCCACTGGATAACTGAGGGGATCAGACACATAAGTGCATGACTGAACTGATGCTTGTTCACATCAATGACTACATACGCAGCACAAAGAGAAGCTGGGCATCGTCCCTGGCTTTGGCTTCCTTATCTGTAAAATGGGGGCATGATTCTACTAACCCTCAAGGGGTTGTTTAGGATAAGTGGTCCTCAAACTCTAACATCCATCAGAAGCCCTGGAGGGTTTGTTAACACAGACTGTGGGGTCCCTCCCCCCCAACTTTCTCATTCATGAGGTTCTGTAGGAGCCCGAGGATTTTCTGCATCCAAGTGATGCCAACACTGGTGGTCTAGGGACCCCACCTCAAGAACCACTCTACCTAAAGCTCTCTGAGGGGTGTCTCTGGTTAAACACTCCATAGATGTTAGATGTGATTCTGTTGGGAGAGGAGAGGTGTCCACAGAGTATGTTTCCGACTTTCTTTGAGGAGGAGCACCCCCCTCACTTCTACAGAACAAGGAGAGGGAGAGCTCCGCCCACAGCTACCCCAGTCTCCCACGGCCTTGGAAATGATGCCTCCTCCAGGGTGAGGAAAAGGCAGAGGGAGGAGAACAGGGAACACAGGCTTCTCCTGCATAAAAGTAAAGCCCTGGAAGTCAGAAGAGCCAGACGGTGGCCCTAGCTCTTCCTCTGGCCAGCTGGGTGATCTTGGACAAGTGACTTAATCTCTGGTCCTCAGTGACTCCCCTATAAAAAGAGGGATTCAGAAGCCCCCAGCCAGGCCAGTGTGCCAGCTCGGGAACAGATGCCCCAGCCCTGATCAAGCCTTCGGCTGAGGCAGCCCCAGCAGATGCTTGAACTGCAACCTCAGGGGAGACCTGGAGCCACAACCCCCAGCTAAGCTGCTCCCAGATTCCCACTTTTCAGAAACTATGAGATAATAAAATGCATGTGGCATGAGACCGTTAAGTTTTGGGAATAAGTTTCCCCAAAGCAATAAATAATATACTCAAGGGAGGCATCTGAAAGGCCACACTTAGAGCTCGGGTCCCTGAAAATCACTACAGAAAAACGTCCTACTAGGTGCATTCCAGTGGGCCTCCCAGGTGGTGCTAGTGATAAAGAGCCTGCCTGCCAATGCAGGAGATCCACCAGACTCAATTCCTGAGTCAGGAAGATCCCCAGAGGAGGAAATGGCAACCCATTCCAGTATTCTTGCCTGGTAAATCCCATGGATAGAGGAGCCTGGCAGTCTACAGCCCATGGAGTGTCAGAGATTGGGACATGACTGAAGCGGCTTCATATGGAGGTACCTTCTAGTACAAGGTTCCTTAGTTCAAGGGTGCGACATTCAGGGGAAAATATTTTAGCAGATTTATGTCCTTGAAGGAGCCTCAAAGGCAACATATGAAGCTAATGAAATGTGAATCCAAAGGCTGTACAAGTATCTTCCAGTAGTGACACGGTGTATAAAAAGATGTCAGACAAACCCCTTCACTGTGGGGTAATTATAGAAAGACCCTGAAGATGAAGTAAAAACAAAAAGATCAAAATTCTGTTGGGTTTGTTAGGGACCCAGAAAATGCAGGTAAGAGGTGTCAAGGTTTATAAACATAAAACCTAAAGCAAAATGCTCAACTCCTACTGAGCTGACAAATGCAATCACAATCTGGCAGGCACTGTGAAACAACCCAACTTCTTTTTAAAGAACAGTCAGGTCTTTGCTTAGACCACAGAGGAATGAGTACCCCCATAGGGCTGTGACAGCCCCCAAGCTGAAAGGTGACCCCCACATCATTCATGCCTGTCACCCAGAAGCCTTCTGAGATGAGGCACCTGCCAGGCAGAGAATAAGGACTGCAGCTCTGAGCTGATGGGGCACAGGTCCCAGCAGCTCTAATTCAGTGTTCAGCACAGTGGTTCAAAGCATAGGCTCCAGGAAGCAAACTGCCTAGGTTTAAATGTGAGCTCCATCTCTTCCTGGCAGTATGACATTGCCATAATTATTTAACTTTTCTCAGTGGTAGCTTTCTACTCTATAAAAAGAAGAACGTATGTTATGCAGATTAAATGAGATATTTCATGTAAGTTTTAGCATGCTGTTTCCTACATTTGCAGGACTCAATACATGTTCACTTTTGTTATTATCACATTGCTATTACAGTTTTGAATACAGTTCAAAGCATGGGGTAGAAGGAAAGAGATACTTCCTCAGGGGTGGTGTGACATTAGCCATTACCACTCACCTGACTTTCCGTAATAATAATCTCAATTATTGCTGCTTCAGTTCTTTGACATTCCTTCCATTCAGAGATGGGGTGTGTGCCCTTTTCCCTTCAAAGTGGGTGGGATTTTGTAACTGTTTCAACCAACAGACTATATACTATGGACAAAAGTGTCACTGTGTGACTTTTGAGACCAGGTCATTAAAGTGTCTCTGTTCTGCCTTGCTCACTGGAATACTTGTACTTAAAGCCATCAGCTGCCATGGACGTAGCTGGCCATCCTGGAGCTGCCATGCTGTGAGGAAGCCTAAACCAGCCATGGAGAGACCACATGGAAGGCCCCAAACCTGTAACAGCAAAGAAAGACACCAGGCCAATGCCCACAGCTGCAACCCTCGCCATTCCTGTTCCAGCCACTAACTAACTGCACGAGCCCTTCTACCCACCAGAATCACTCAGCTATGCCCTTCTCAGATCCCTCACCCACAGACACCATGAGCGCTAACAAAATTATTGGTGTTGTTTTAAGCCCTTATGTTTTAGGTGATTTCTTAGGCAGCAATTGGGAACTGGAAGACTCATAATAAGCATATGTGACACCCATCCAGGATTACTTTCCCACCTGCTATCTTGTTTCATCCTCACAAATGCACAGGGAAGAACACATTATTATTCTCATTTTGTAATAATAAAATAGACTCAAAGAGAGTAACTGAACTGCCTCAGGTCACATGGCTAGTGGGTGGCAAAGTAAAGATTTCTGGTTAGACATTCTGACTCTAGTTTACAGTTTTTGTGCTGAACCATGGCTGACTCCCAGAATGGACCAGAACCAGAAATGCAAGAAAAACGCACGTATCTGTACAGAGGCAGAAGCAGAGATCAAAGTTCTGTTCCAAGTCCAGAAGCACAGAGAAACCAGTCCCTCATGGAAGCGGAATTGCCCTGACAACAGAAATACGCAGGAAGAAAATGGACAGCAGGACTTGAAGGGGACATCATTAGGGAACCAGAAGAGGGCACAAGGCCCCGGTTTCTATCACCAGTGATCTCAGCTGACAGCCCAGGCGTCATTACAGAAGAATTTTCAGAAATACTTGTCATAGCCCAGAGAAGTTCCAGTGCCACCAGAGGTGATGACAACGTCCCTAGTTAGGAGGCCCTGCACGCTGACAGAGTGTCAGGACCAGCTTGAGCACTTGTAACCAGAATCGCTGCCGAAGGAGGAGGATTCTATTTTGACTCCGCTGACTGACATTTCTTGTTTGGCTCTATGGAATTTTCCCTAAAATCTTTAAAGATGCCAAGTGATGGAAACAGAAGAAGCATATTGCCAATAGGTCTAAAGCCAGCATCTCAGGGCACGTGTGCCCCTGGAGGAGACAACATTGAAATAAGATGCCAGCAGGCCAGAACTTGCTAATTTATCTATGGAACCTCTGAACAGAATCCAGGGTTCATCACAGGTGAATTCCACCAAAAAAATAACTAAGAAGTAACATTATCAAGACACACAAAGGGTATAATAAACGAACAAGGACTTCTCTGGCACTCCAGTGGTTAAGACTCTGAGCAGGGATGGGTTCAATCCCTGGTTGAGGAACTAAGGTCCCACATGCCACGGGGTGTGCTCAATAAATAAATGTACAAAACCTAATTCTCAGGTGCAAAAGACTAAAAAATAAGTTATGATAGCAACAAGCCCACGATCTTTATCTCTCAAAGAGCATAAAGTGAACCCCATAATTTATTTTAGTCGTTCTTTAAAGCAGTAGTTTCCAAACAGTTTCTACTAGATATCTCAGAACCACTTGGATACAAAATTTTAATACCTAATTTTGGGCCCTATTCTCAGAGATTCTCAATCAGTAGGATGGATATGTTCCATGAATATGCATGTTTGGTTATGTAATTCTAATGTACAACCCAGTTCGGTAACTACTCATCTGACAAAGAATGTTCACTGTAACCATAATATCTGTTCTCTAGTAGCCAAGGGCTTCCCCAGTGGCTACTGGCTCAGACAGTAAAGAATCTGCCTGCAATGCAGGCGACCTGGATTTGTTACCTGGGTCTGGAAGATCCCCTGGACAAGGAAATGGCTACCCACTCCAGTATTCTTGTCTGGAGAATTCCATGGACAGAGGAGCCTGGCAGATTACAGTCCATGGGATCAGGCAGAGTTGGACATAACTGAGTGACTAACACTTTCACTTTCTAGTAGCCAAACTCCAAAATGTTAACAGAGAATATGGCTTCCTTGAAGAAAATTCTGTTTTCTAGGCTCCCTTGCAGCCAGGTGGCAGCTAAAGGTACCAGCTAAATGAAGTTCTGCCAATGTGATCTAAAAGGGACTGACTGTGAAATTTCTAAGACGTGTTCCTAAAGCAAGCTGATACACTCCCCCATCCTGCTAGATGGAATGTGACTGACAGAGCTGAAGCTCTACCATGCAATGACCTTGAGAATGCCAGTCAAGCCAGCTGGGTGACGAGATAAAGAAAAGCTGCATTCCAGATATGATCATCCCTACACGGACAGCCTCCAGACTTCTTACACGTAAACAGAAGAAAGGTGCAAAGTAGCTGTTACTTGGAATTGTTTGATAAATCACAGTGAAATCAACTACTAATACAACTAATGAAGCTACTGTTTGCCTAAAGTTCTAGTATACATTGTTACCACTGAAACAGTTTGAGGCAAGAACTTGATTTTAATCCATAACATACAAACAAAGAAACCAACATGCAGAAGAGTGATATAAAGTGCTCAGAGCCTCACCACCAAGGTAGGAAGGGAGCCAGATTTGGGTTCCTGCCTCCCACTTTGAAAGCCTTAAAAAAAAAAATGGGGGTATAACTGTTTTACAATGTTGTGTTGGTTTCTGCTGTACGACAAAGTGAACCAGGTACATGTATACATATAACTCCTCCCTCTTGGATCTTCCTCCCATCCATCAAAAACATGTGTACCCCAATGTTCATCATAGCACTGTTTATAACAGCCAGGATATGAAAGCAACCTGAATGTCCACTGACAGATGAATGGATAAAGAAGATGTGGTACATATATACATTACTGAAATATTATTCAGCCATATAAAGGAATGAAACTGGGTCATCTGTAGAGAGGTGGATGGACCTAGAGTCTATCATACAGAGTGAAGTCAGAAAGAGAAAAACAAATATGATATATCAACACATGTATGTGGAATCTAGAAAAATGATACAGATGAACCTATTTGCAGGGTAGGAATAAAAAGCCAGTGGTCTTTTGCCCATACTATTTTGTGGGACACTTGGGGCAGAAGCCCTCTTTAGAAATAGGATGTGTGTTATCTCAGAAAGCTGAGCAGGAGAAGGAAGCCTCTGGCCACACAGGCAACAGCAGGAAGAGGAATCCTCTGTTTTCGCCCTCTGTTACATTTGCATCCTCCCATTTCTTTTTTTCCTTTTCCTTTTCTATTTTTCACCTCCTTAATCTTACCCAGTGGTTTAAGTCAGTCTGAGTCATACTGTAAACACACTCGAGGAAAAGCATTTCCTCCCCCGGGCCAGCCCACAGTCTAAACTGATGTCATGACCATACCCAGAGAGTAGAGAACCTGAAAGAAATCAAACCAGCCTTCACTCAGGCAGGGAAAGACCATTCCCAAGTTAGGGCCCACCCCAGACCAGCCTCGATCATGAGCGTTTAACTGTTAAAGTTGCTAAGTGCTCATTTGCAAAGATGTAAAACAGAGATCTTCCATAACAGAGGCCACTGGCAATGGCTGTGGATGATTAAACGAGACTGGGCCTGGCATACAGTCGGCACCTAATTATAGGAAGCAGATCACTAGGCAATTTAACATAATTCCTGAATGCACACCGTGTCTTGCCTAACCCATTGATTCCTTTCCTAGATAGAAGGAAGGATGAAGAATTACGCAGTTAACAAATGACTAGCTGGCTCTCTACTCTCCAACAGCGCCCCCAAGCAACCAGAGGTGGACCATGCAGGCAAGATAACGCTTGACGGAGTCAGTCACACGATGGAGAAGGATGCAGAACCTGACTTCCTGCCTCGATGACTCAATGAGATCCTCCCCTTCTCCCCTTTCCAACCTGTAGGACTTCCCTGGTGGTCGACTGGTGAAGAGTCGATTTGCCAATACAGGGGACATGTGCTCAATCCCTGGTCCAGGAAGATTCCACATGCTTTGGGGCAACTAAGCCCGTGAGCACCACTACTGACCGCCTCACTTAAAGCCCATGCTCCACCACAAGAGAAGCCCGTGTAAACCGGAGAAGTAGCCCTCGCTGGTCACAACTAGAGAAGACCTGCACACAGCAATGAAGACCCAGCACAGCCAAAGATAAATACATAAACGAACATTTTTTTTTACAAAGTGAAACAAAAATGAAATTCATTAAGGAAAAAAAGTATCATGGCAGAGCACAATCTTCAGAGTCGGTCTTGGATCCCAAGTCCATCTTCTCCCCAGACTGCCAGATTTAGGATTAAAGCATCTTTCCTTTCTATTAATACTTGCCTCTCAAATTATTATTTTTTTTAAATTTTTATTTTAACTTTAGTTTACTTTACAATACTGTATTGGTTTTGCCAAACACTGACATGAATTCACCACGAGTGTACATGCGTTCCCAAACATGAATCCCCTCCCAACTCCCACTTGAATGGTGAGCAGACAAACCTGAGTTTGGGAACAAATGGAATTTCTCTTTTTGTCCATCATCTCTTCCTGACTTCCCACCTCAGAAGGTAAGAGCCAGAAGAAAGGGAATTTTGTCTCTTTTCCCATCACTGCTATTTCCTAGCATAGAAAACTGTGAAATCCACAACAGAGACTCAAAAAATACTTGTTGGATGAATGATGAGGATACCGCAGCCACTTCCCTGCCTGGGTTCTCTGGGCTCACCTGATCAACCATCTCACCATGCCCTAAATCCTCTCTTGCTTGACAGGGTCTCATTTCACACTTTTCCTACCCACACATACAATCCTCATAGGACATCCTCCATCTACCTTTCTCTGCCTCTCTACCAGCTCACACTTCAACCAGCATGGAGAATCTCCAAGAAATCTTCTAGTCCTCAGGGGCTCTCCCTGACCACTCCAGTCTAGGATCCCCTCCCTGACCTTGCATAGGCCTGAGTCTACATCACTTCATAACTAAGCCCTGTATCTGCTTATGACATACTACACAGTCTCACTGACATCACTAAAAACCCTCTTCACATGAACAGCATCTTATAGTTTGAAAACTCTTTTCAGGGGGTTCGAAGTCTAAACATTATGAGAATGTAGTCAGGAAACGGAATAAAGAAACACCAGGTAATGTCTGTATCTAACTAAAAATAACAAAAATGACCCACAATTGAAAACACAGTCTGTACCAGACAGGATTTGTGGCTTTCTCTGACCATCCCACTTCCTTTTCACAGCACTGCATGAAACAGGTGTTATTTTCTAAAGTTTATTGAGGAGGCACATCTGAAGTTCAGAGAGGTTAGGTAACTTGAAGCACTCACAGCAAAAGCCATCAGAGCTGGGAAGTGAACTCAGGCTTCTTTATCTCAAAAGGTCTTGCTCTTAACAAGGAGGGGCTTCTCTGGTGGCTCAGAGGGTAAAGAATCTGCCTGCAATGCAGGAGACCTGGGTTCGATCCCTGGGTTGGGAAGATCCCCTGGAGAAGGGAATGGCAACCCGCTCCAGTATTCCTGGCTGGAGAATCCCATGGACAGAGAAGCCTGGAGGGCTGCAGTCCATGGGGTCTCAAAGAGTCAGCCATGACTGGATGACTAACACTTAACAGAGATACTCTAATTTCCCTCCACTAGGACTGGAAGAAGCATAAAATGAGTGTGTCTGTCCTCATGCACATTCAGAGCACACAAAAGTACAGATGTTTGAAGGAGGGGGCTGAGGGGCAGCAAGGAGAGGCAGTGGGTAAGTTTTTCAAATGACCAAAGAGTTGCTAAGAAAGCCAGCATACCTTAAAAGGGGGAAAATGAAGGAAAGCTATCTAAGTTCAAAAAACTGCTTTAGATGAGCAAGGCTCTGGTTCTGAATTACAGAAGCTGGGTGTAAAGTGAGAATGAGGTCCAGGGGAACTGTCCAGCTGGGCCCCAGGCCAGGGACACCACTGCCACTGGAGGCTAAGAAACAGGGCCCTCAGGATGACAGCTAGAAATTCTCAGCATGCCAAAAGGAGCCACAAAGAAACAAGCAGCAGTTTCCATCAATTGACTGCTCTTAATACCTCTGTGGTGCAGGCTTTCTTATCCCCATTTTTCAGATGAGGAAAACTGAGGCTGAGGCTTAAACAATCTGCCAGGCAAAGTAAGTAACCTGGCCAGATTTACGCCCAGGCCTGAGTCAAGCATGCCAGCTCTTTCCAGGCCCCTGGCCATGTTTCCAGGAGGCATCGGCCTGGGACCAGGGTGGGCAATGAGGGGCTGGGTCCTTGGAAGGTTCCCAGGGCTTTTTACCTCACACTTCTCCACCACCGGTTGCTGCCCGCACTCGGAGCTGTTGCCTGCCACGATGCCGGTGCGAAGATTCTCACTGTCGCCGGTGCCCTCCTCCATGGAGTAGGTCTTAGAGTGGTTGCCACGCCGGTGGGATGGGCTGCGGCCCTGGGCCAAGCTGAGCTGCCGGCGGAGGGCACGGTTCTCCTCCTCCACCTCGCGCACTCGCACTTCCAGGCTCTCGCGCTCCCGCTGGCTGGACGCAGTGTACCGGGGGCTGTGCGGCTGGGCCTCCAGCGGGGACAGAGACACTGGCTTCCCATCTGTGGGCACAGAGAAGCGGGAACAGTTAAGGTTGAGGAAAACAACGTGAGCCCCTCCACGTACCCAGGACATCCAGATTTGTTTCACAGTCCCACCGAGAAGGGAAAGCAGGTAGAAAGTGAGTTATAAATGTATGCATCCAGAGTGAACTGGGAACAGAGTTGAAAGCAGAATGACTTGCCACGAGGGTAAAAAACTAACATGCCGCTTAACTATTTACAATCGCCAAGACCTAGGAGTCCATTGATAGGATAAAGCTGTGGTATATACACGTGGGAACATTACTCAGCCATGGAAGGAAAGAAAGAATGCCATTTGCAGCAACATGGGTGGACCTGGATATTATCATACTAAGTCAAAGGCAAATATCATATGATATCTACTATTCGTGGAATCTAAAATATGATACAAATGAACTGATTTATGCAACACAAAGAGATTCAAGAGACTTAGAAAACAAACGTTGGTTATGAAAAGGGATATGGAGAGTAAATTAGGAGTTTGGGATTGGAACATTCAAACTACAATACATAAAATAAACAAGGTCTTACTGTATGGCGTGGGGAGCTATATACAAAATCCTATAATAAACCATAATGGAAAAGAATATGAAAAAGAATATGTATATATGTATAACTGATTCACTTTGTTGTACAGCAGCAAACAATATTGTAAATCAACTATACTTCAATTAAAAAAAGAAAAACTAACAGGCTGTTTAGAGAAGACAATTGTAATTTTCCTAATTAAATCCACTGTCTTCTTTTCCCTACTGGGCACATTTCCAGGTGGATATTCTTGTTAGCAATAAAATATGAATATGGAGGAAGTGGTAGGAGGGAAGGAGAAGAGCAAAAGGAAGAGAAGAAATAAAAAGGAGAAATATTAACTACTAAGTTTATTTAGTTCTTCCTATGTAAACTCCTATTCATCCTTCAAAACCCAGTTTCAGAAGCATCATCTCTCAAGGGAAGCCTTCTTCAATTTTCAGATAAAATATCTATCAGCATATTTCAACACAGCACTAAGACAAATATGTACCTATCATACTGGATTTGGTAAATTGTTTTACTAAATGTTTCCTTTGTAGATTGAGAGCTTAATAAGGATAAAAACTGGGTCTTACTTATCTTCGTGGTAACATTATATCTGATAAATGCTGGCATGGTGGATGCATCTGTCCATGGCAAGAGTAAAATAGTTAAGTGAAAAAAGGAAGAAGGAAGTAGGAGCATAATCATGTAACTGAATGCCAGAAACAGTCTATACACTGTCAGAAAGCATACACAGATAAGGCAACTACGTCTCTCAGAGTCACACAAACGGAACACAGGGGAATCAGAATTGGTACCCAGGTTACTCTTGTCTCAGAGCCTGTGCACTCTCCACTTAAATGCAATTTCATAAAAGGCCACATAGAGAGCCATGGATTTAAAAATTAATACAAAAGTCCCATCTCTAAGGATACTTAGCATAACTCCTTGTATACAGTAGGTGCTCAATGAAATCTTACTGTTGAGGAGCCTCAGGGACACAAGACACACCCCAAACTGTCCCATGCTGCAGAAATCCCAGGATCCAGCTACAACACAGCTGCCTCAGAGACAACCAAGCAAAAATCACGTCTCTAGAAAATTACCCTCTCTCAGCCGCCTGCTAAAAAAAAAAAAAAAAAGAAAAGGTTTTTTTTTTTTCCCCACTTGGAGTTTTTCTCCTTCCTGCCCAGACCCCACTGAGCTTGCAGACTGTCCCAGGGAGACTGTGTGACTCACAAAACTCGAGGATCAAAGACTGTGATGAATTACACCCTGTGAGTTTCACCTGTGTTGCCTTGCCGAGCCGGCCTGTGCCCAGGGCCTTTTGATGTGTCTGTGGGTTTGCACAAACACAACTCCTTTTTTCCCTCTTAATCACCTCAGGGTAAAACACCTGAGCTCTGGGTCCTCTGCTATCCACACAGCAAATATGACTTGCTGAATTCTACTGCTCGGGACTGCAGATCAAAGGCCGAGGCAGAGTGTGTGGGGACATGAAATCACAGGTTGATTAGGACTGCATTGTTACCAAGCTCTCTGATTACAAGCTCGACCCAGGCTTTTGAAACCTGTCTCCTTGCTTGGTAAAACCAAATTAGTTTCACTGAAAACGAAGAAGAAAGGGTAGCAACAGCAATTGTGTTTTCTCAGCCAACATCGACCCTTCCAGCAGGGGTGAGGAAGGTGATCACCAAGCTTCCATCAGTGGGCAGGACGGTTAGGCTTTATACCTGCTATGGCTCTGTGTGGGGCTAGGTAGCTGACACTGGTAATGTCTTGGGTTATCACAGCACAAGCAGGTGGCAATTGGTGTCCCCATTACACGAGGAAACTGAGCCTCTAAAAGCTTAAGCCGTGATCCCCTCGTGGTGATAGGAAACAAGGCCTCTGTGACTGCACGTGGCCGAGCTCCTGAATTTAGGCCCTGCATTGGAAGTATAGGTGTTCTGGTGTCTCAGGGGTCTTTTTTCTGAAAGCACCTTGGCATATTTGGGGAGGAACCCAGGAGGCTCTGGAAGCCCACCAGGATCCCAGAAGCTCCGGAAAAAATATAACAAATGGAAACTCTAATAAATTTGTTCTTTAGAGGGATTAAATGCTCTGAACTTTGGTTTTCCGTTCTCTGAGAGTGGAAACGCTCACCCTGCAAGGGTGATAGGAAGTGTAAGTGAGACACTGAAATACTAACCATTTGGCCTTTCATTGGAAGGCATTTGGTGTCAATTAGTTCCTGCAACCCCTGTCTAAGCGGTGCAGGTGATGTTACGGCCAAAATGAGCTGATGATGTCAATTAGGGTGCTGAGGGCTCTCCACCTACTCAATACAGGCTGTTCTCTGAGTGGTCCTTGGGAACAAGCGGTCAGCAAACTTTCACTTACTTTGCTACGTGGCATCCCTGCACCTTCTTCCCTTCAGCCTTAGGCAGGTCAAGTTTCATCCAGAGGCGAAAAAGAAAAGCAAACAGGGTTCCCATAGGGACCCGGTCACTTCCTCTAGCTCTTCTCCCCAAAGCTCTGCATTTTGCGTTATTTCTAATTCTTTGATTATGTGCTCGTAAAGACACAATTATGTAATCCTGAAGCAATTCTAAATCCAGGGTAGTGAGGGGGAAAATGTTTTCAGAAACCTGTGTCCACTTCCTGCTTTAAATCCCAGCTGGTTTTGACCAAACATAGCTCTCAAAGACCTGCAAGTGTTTTCTCTACCACAAAACTCCACAAATTTGTCATCGATGAAGTCACATAAAAATAATAACATAATGAAAGCCAGGCCTCAAGGAGGGGGGAGCTGATGTTGGAGAAAGCAACATGCTTGACTGTGCCCAGTGCCTGGCGCCTAAGAAGGGCTTGGTAAGCAGCAGGGAGGGAGATGGGATGGAAATTCCAAAGGGAGGGCATATATGCATACCTATGGCTGATTCACGTTGAGATTTGACAGAAAACAAAATTCTGGAAAGCAGTTATCCTTCAATTAAAAAATAAATTTTAAAAAAAGAATTGGAATTGCTGGTTTGTCTGAACAGTGCGTCACCTTGAGCAGGGCCCTTCGTCTCCCTCAGCTGGTTTGCATTCTGACAGGGAGTGTCCCGGAGATGTGCTCCAATGCCCTTCTCGGCTTTAACTTCCCAGGAGCTCAAGTACAGATGGACCCTCCGTCTCTAGCCCGGGCGACCCATCCAGTGCTGTGTGGGCAGAAATCAAGACCGTGGGGCCCATTGCCCTGCCACCTTCGCAGCTCATTCCAGTTTTAGTCGGCCTGACTCTGGCTTTTGTCCCTGGACTACTCTCCTCTCTGGCTCCTGCCCCTTCTGCTCCTGCGTCTTCTAACGCTATGGAGGCGGAGTGAGGAGAGAGTCAGGACAGTGCAAGCTCTGCTCTCTTAGAAGTGGCTTGAACATCTGTGTGATGCCTTCTGGGCCCTGGTCTCTCCCGTCATACGGGACTTTTTGGCCGATGGAAACTACTGTACCCACAGTAGTTGTGTGTCATGCTGGCAGGGGTGAAGCTTTCCCCTCCAATCCAGCTTGGATAAAATCCCAGCCCAATACACATGCCGAGTACACAGCCTGCCCCATGTGCAACTCATCACCTGAATTCAACCAAGTAGTCTATACACGAGTCACCAAGACAGGTCCACTGCTGCCTGCGGTTCCACACCTGCAGATTCAACCAACCGAGATACATATTCATTGACAAAAACCTGCACGTTGAGGGTCAGTGCAGTTCAAACCTGTGTCACTGAAGGATCAACTGTACTTACAAAGTGACCTCGTTATAATCTGAATTGCTGGGGGAAGTGGGAGAGATAGCCAAGAAAAGCAAACAAATCACATCTATTCCTAAGAGTATGGATTTGGAATAAGAAAATGCTGAGTCTGAATTATGGTACTGCCATCTGTTTATAATTGTGTGTTAGTCAGTCAGTCATGTTTAACTCTGTGTGACGCCATGGACTGCAGCCCACCCAGCACCTCTGTCCATGGGATTTTGCCAGGCAAGAGTACTGGAGTGGGTTTCCCTTTGGGCAAAGTACTTACCTTCTGTGACTCCCTGTCCCCATGTGTAGAATGGGGAACAGGTGTGTGTGTGTGTGTGTCATGTGTCGTGAGTGTGTGTGTCAAGTGTGTGTGTGTGACGTGTGTGACAAGTGTGTGTGTGTGTGACAAGTGTGTGTGTGTGTGTGTGTGTGAGACAAGCATATTACCCAGCATCAGGCCTATTCAGAGTAGACACTCAAGTTTCCCCTTTCCACCCACCCCACCAAATCTGGAGGCAGGATACAAAGACATGGTGAGGAGGATCCTTCATTTCTGAGCCCCTTTGGCCTTTGTTTTTCTGTTACCTTTCCTTCCAAGTTTCTTTTTTTCTATTTTTTTGATCTACACTTAATTTGTACACAGAGAGCATCTTTATCACATAATGACTATACGTTTTGCTCTACAGTTCAGACCACTTTTAAAATGTCAAACAAGACATCATTTGAAATCTCAGTTGACAACATCTTCCTCCTCCCTCCCAAACTTCTTAAAAAACATGAATTTATCACTGGATTTGAATCTCTGAATCCACTTGAGATGAATGTTCTGAATTAAGAATCAAAACATCTAAGATTCAGAACAAAAAAGGTAAATTGAAAATCAACCTCCGTGCAGTGCGGTGACAGAGATTAGGGACTTGGCATCCAGAACGTCTTAAGTGATGATCTGAATCAATTTGTGTGTGCTGAAATCTCTCTGGCATTTCACACCGTGATATCCATCATTGAAAATGGATAGAACTGGGGGCTCGCTAATGGAGGCAGGGCCCCTCGGCCCTGAGGCCATCCATGTTGGGGGCTCACACCAGCCCCTTGCAGAGGTGACACCCCTAGATCTTTCTAGGCAAGGACACTAGAGTCCCTGCACTCAAGCTCAGATTTCATGAAGGCTGTCCCCGCCCCCCGAAACCACATCATCCTACCCATGGTGAAGCCACTGCATCCCTAGCCTTTACACAGCAAAATCCCCCTATGTACAGTCTGTTGCCAGGACCTGCCAATTTTCCCTTCCTGATGTTTGAAGCACTTGTTTCTCATTTTATTTCAAACATTCCATCAAATCCAGCCTTTTAATGGTATCCTAAAACAGGAGTCAAACTTTTTCTATAAATGCCCAGAGACTAAATATGTTTTACTTTGCAGGCCATGCAGTCTCCAATGCAAGGACTCAACTGGCATGGCAGCACAAAAGCAAACACAGAAATTCCCAACTCATTCCTAATGAGTATGGCTGTGTTCCAACAAAACTTTATTTAAAACAAGTGCTGGGCCAGATCTGGCCTGCAAGCCTTAGCTTGTGGGCCATTGTTCTAGCACATTGGTCTCCTCAGTTTGTCTCCCCACTTCCAATCTCTGTCTGTTCCAGCCAGCCTTACTCACAGGTGCCAGGGATCATGTTCTTAATGAGAACTCTATTCCCATCACATTTTGCAATTTGAAAAATGTACAGAAGCCACTCCATCTGCTTCAACGTCATCAATCAAACACTTGGTCAGTTCCTATTGAGGACATGTCCAGTGCTTCGAGGCTGTGTCATTTCATTTTAATTCATATAACACTTTAAATGAAGGGGGTGTTCTCACTGTGTTAGACACATGGGAAAAAGAAGAAGAAACAGGCTCATGATTTAACTTGTTCAATTTCATCCCAGCAACAAACAGCAAAGGGAGCAATCTGAACTCAGGTTCATTGGCTCCAGATCAATTTCTCTATTTGCCCCAACCATAATGTTTCCTATTCGCCCCTCTCCAAACAAGTACAATCTAGTTTGTCGTTTCTTCTGCTTCATTTCTTGGTCCCTTAGGCCAGTGGTTCTCAATCTTGGCTACCATTACAATCCCTTGATTGTAACAAAACTGCCAGATTAATCAGCTCGGAATCTCTGGAGATTCAGGTCTAGATATCAGAATTTTAAGAAGCTCCACTCTCCTGGTTCTCCTGTGTAGCTGAGGTTGAGAAATCATGGCTTAGCAATTTCCCCCAGTTCTCAGGCTGAGATACCATAAGCCCTAGCTGCCACTGTTTGCTCCTTAAAGCAAATTTAAGAAAACTGGCTTAGAAACAAAGAGGTCTTTAGCAGCACTGCTGCACTTTATTCTGGTGCTGCTCTAACCCAGGGCCCAGCTTCTTTGCTTGAGTCTCTACTATACTCTCAGAAGCTCCCATGATGTAATCCAGGGAAACTTAATTTCCTTTATACCCTAGGCTACTCGGTGTTCTAGCTCCTCCAAGCTTGGGGGTGTTGCTGCTATCAATTCCCCTTCCTTCCAGGATGAGAGCTCTTCCTAAAGCAGGGCCCTATGACTGCAGCAGCCAGAACTTTCAGCTTCCCTGGTTCACCCAGACACCCATCTCTAAGACCGATAGGTCACTTCATTCCAATGACCTCTCCAACTCCTCACCTTCCACCTAAGGTTCTGCTCATTAAGGATGCATTTTGTAATTTTAAAAAACACAATGCCCTTCTTTCAATCAACATAAAAACTTCACATGCGTGCATGCTAAGTCGCTTCGGTCATCTGACTCTCTGCAACTCCAAGGACTACAGCCCACCAGGCTCCTCTGACCATGAGATTCTCCAAGCGAGAATACTGGAGCGGGGTGCCGTGCCATCCTCCAGGGGTACATCCCAACCCAGGGATGGAATCTGCATCTCTTATGTATTCCTGCATAGGCAGGTGGGTTCTTTACCACTAGGGCCACCTGGGAAGCTCAAAAACTTCACACCCTCCTTCAGTGCATTTTAAAATTGCAAAATAAATATTGTGGCCAAAGTCATTTTAGAAAAATTTAGAAATCTCAGTGCAACCTTGAAAGTTGCATGTTTTAGTGAAAGTCACTCAGTTGTGTCTGACTCTTTGTGACCCCATGGAATATACAGTCCATGGAATTCTCCGGGCCAGAATACTGGAGTGGGTAGCTGTTTCCTTCTCCAGGGGATCTTCCCAACCCAGGGATGGAACCCAGGTCTCCCGCAGTGCAGGCAGATAAAACTGTTGTTAAATTTTAATCTCTGGAGCCCCACGTGACAGTTAGTTCTACTGATGTCACAAGTCCAGGTGTCACTAATTCTTGGTAGTTGATAGTTTCAGGGAAAGACACAGGTCTGGGTGGAGCCATTTTCCCAAGTTCTGGAATTGTGGAATCCGACTCACCCAGAGAAGAAAAATGGGAGTGATGACATGAAAAGGCTGCTTACTTGTTATGGGATAAATAGGGTATGTTTTACCCCAAGATTCTCCAAAGTCATTTTCTGGAAGTCATGTTCAGCAACCAAAGCAAACTTGAGTTCCAGCAAAGACCCTGAAGGTCATCTGGCAAAGATCAAACACAACAGTAAGGAAAGAGTGCCCCGCAACTTCTAAAAAGAATCTGCTTGTATATTTTGGAGATTAATTAATTCTTTATCAATTGTTTCATTTGCTAATAATTTATCTTATTCTGAGGGCTGAGTTTTCACCTTGCTTATTGTTTCCTCCGTGTGCAAAAGCTTTTAAGTTTGATTAGGTCCCATTTGTTTATTTTTGTTTTTACTGCCATTATTCTAGGAAGTGGGTCATAGAGGATCTTGCCATGGTGTATGTCAGAGAGGGTTCTGCCTATGTTTTCCTCTAAGAATTTTATAGTTTCTGGTCTTATATTTAGGTCTTTAATCCATTTTGAGTTTATTTTTGTGTGTGGTGTTAGGAGGTGTTCTAATTCCATTCTTTTACACACAGTTGACCAGTTTTCCCATCTCCAAAATATACAAGAAGCTCATGCAGCTCAATACCAGCAAAACAAACAACCCAATCAAAAAGTGGGCAGAAGAGCTAAACAGACATTTCTCCAAAGAAGACATAGAAGCTATTCTCCAAAGAAAATGGCTAATAAACACATGAAAAGATGCTCCACGTTGCTCATTATTAGAGAAATGCAAATAAAAACTACAAAGAGGTAGAATCTCACACAAGTCAGAATGGCTATCATCAAAACGTATATAGACAATAAATGCTAGAGAGGGTATGGAGAAAAGGGAATGCTCTTAGACTGTTGGTGGAATGTAAGTTGATACAGTCAATAAAGCTACTATATGACCTAGTCATTCCATTACTAGGCATATACCCCGAGAAGCCAGAACTGACAAAGACACATGTACCCCAATGTTCACTGCAGCACTATTTACAATAGCTAGGACATGGAAGCACCCTAGATGTTTATTGGTAGATGAATTGATAAGGAAGTTGTGGTACATATATACAATAGAATATTACTTAGCTACAAAGAGGAACACATTTGAGTCAGTTTTAATGAGGTGGACAAACCTAGAGCCTGTTACTGTGAAGTAAGTAAAAAAGAGCAAGACAAATATCATATTAATGTGTGTGTGTATATATATATATATATATATATATATATGGAATTAAGAAAGATAGCATTGATGATCCTACTTAAAGGGCAGCCAAGGAAACACAGACATTTTGGACACAGTGGGAGAAGGGGAGGGTGGGATGATATGAGAGAACGGCACTGAAACATGTACATTACCGTATGTAAAATAGGCAGCCAGTGGGAGTTTGTTGTATGATGCAAGGAACCCAAAGCCAGTGCTCTCTGACAACCTAGAGGGGTGGGATGGGGACGGATGCAGGACAGGGGTTCAAGAGGGAGGGGACGTACATATAACTAATGCCAAATCATGTTGATGTATGGCAAAAACCATCACAATATTGTAAAGTAATTGTCCTCTAATTAAAAAAATAAAATATACTAAAAAGAAAAAAAAGGCAGAAAAGAACTGCAACCAGCAGGCTAGAAAAAGCGGCCTAGATTCATCTCATCGTAATAGATTTTTCCTTCATGAAACTGTTTTACAGAACCTTGTCTTAAAGAGCTTCATTAAGTCAAGAAAATGAAGACATTTTTAGCACCAATTTGCTGTCTCCCTAGCTGGGTTTTGGCCAGAAGTGCTTAAAGGTATCCTAATAAGCAACAGTGTCAGTGGTTTGCCCCTTCAAACTTCAGGATCAATGATTTCAAAGCTTCAATTTTTTTTTCCCCCAAACATCCTAAGTTCTGAAAGTTGGAGACAGTTGGTCTTTGAACCACTGTTCTTATAGAAGTGTAACTGAATCTTTCCACTTCTAAATCTGGCCAATCTTATTTCTCTTTGATGTCCAAAGAATCTAAGTATTAACAGAAACACTTTGTTGGTAGCATTGAAATCGTCAGCAAACAAGAAAAAGTATAATGTATTTAGGGCTCTATTTTTTATATAATTGAATGACATGAGCTTAGACCACTTAGGTAGTTTAGAAAACAACTATTGGAGTTTAACAACATGGTGCATCCCAGAAAATGTGGTCTTTATTCCAATCTCAAGAATCAACCAGTGTGTGAGAGCAAAATAAATTCACATTCCCATCACCTTTGATCACTCTGCCCCCATTTAGTTCATTAACTTCAATCATGTTTTCCTTGCATAGCCTCAAAGATGCCAAGCTTTACTGGTGATCTTCAGTGGCTGTTTCCTGTTCTACGGTCCCTTGAGACATAGTTCATATACTTGCAATAGTTGGAAAAAGTTCCCTTTATTAGGAGAGACTTCAAAACCAGAAGCAAAATGAGCACAATGATTTTATCCTTTGCAAAGTGTGAAATGGACATGCCACCCCAAGTTACCAACCAACATGGCCTTTGACTGAATAATCAGACTTTGAAATATTCTAAAATTCCTCCTTGTAATTTCCTTTTTGGAAGCACTCAAGATAAACGACTTCATATTTTTCCATTGATCTATTTTTTTTTTAACCTTAGCAATAAATGTGCTATTTTATATGAAATATTCATAGCCCTTATAAAATCCCACTAATATGTTCCAAGAGTAGCAAATCATATATGTTGGAGAGAATCATATTTTATAGAAAACCATTCTTAATGAGGCTTATTTTTTTTTTTTGGTAACTAAAATCTTGTTCACATCAAGAAAGCTACATGGGATGAACTCTTCATCGAGGTTTTAAATTTTATATCTGTCACACTAAGGATACTGAAAACTATTCTTTTCTAAAAATGTGAACTCATACTTGGTGTAAGCCTCACACTGTCATTCTCGGTGGCCATTTTTATTCATCAGAAAACATTGAAAAATAATTTTAATAGGGAATATTGACAAGAAAGTCTGATTTGGATTATGGAGGGATAGAAAATTTCAATGGCAGGGAGCAGCTGCGTCAGGACTCAAGACAAATCTACAAAGCCCTCACTCATCCACTCTGCTCCCTTCTCTTCCTCAGGGCTCTTTGTTGCTGTTGTTTAGTTGCTAAGTTGTGTCTGAATATTTTGTGATTCCATGTACTGTAGCCTGCCAGACTCTTCTGTCCATGGGATTTTCCAGGCAAGAATACTGGAGTGGGCTGTCATTTCCTTCTCCAGGGGTTTTTCCCCGCCTGGGGGTCAAACCCATGTCTCTTGCATTAGCAGGTGCCTTCTTTACCACTGAGCCACCAGCGAAGCCCCCCTGCCCCCAGGGCTCCTAGGTCATCTCATTTTAGGGGTGAAGTGTCAGAGCGGAATTCAGATCTAGGGAAAAGAGACAAGGACTCTTGTAAAAAGGACTCAAAAGAATGACTGCCTCCTAGCATGCATGCATCTTTCCCTGGACTGTGTCAGACTTGAAGGACGGTGCTCTGCTCATCTAGGGAAGAAGGGGACAACCAAACAGCACAGCTGGACTTGGATATTCTCCTGTGTCTGGAGGATGGCACATTCTCATGAATGTTCTGGGAGTGAAAAAGGAACACTGAGTGCAAGACATGGCTAGAAGTTGAGACAGTATTCCTCAAACTTTATGTCAGTGACGGTCATCACTGTGCTTATCTGCCACGGCATCTGAAATGAGGCATATGCCAATCTGAGCAAAGGCTCTTTCTCTGGGCTGGTAAGTGAGGATCAACACGGGAAAAACCCCATCTCCCACCTCTAGTGTTTCAGGAGCTCTTGTGTCAGTGAGGACTGGCTTGATCTGCATTACGTTTTCTGGGCCCTCTGGCACACCTCATCTGCTCTACGTTGAACTGGCTTTGAGATATAGCCATTGCTCTTCATGCAAACCTCATGCAGAAAGAGAACTGCCTCAGGAGAACCCAACCTGCCCTGCAGTGTTCATGATATAGTTAGACCTGATGAGATACTGAAAAAAAGGAGTTGGGAAGCAGATCAGTAGAAAGAGTTATCCAAGACAAGCAGGACTCTTGACGTGCATGGTTAAAGTCTGAAATGGCTATGGAGCCCACCACCAGCACCAGTAGTTGCCATAGAGAATATTCCTACATCTCTCCAAGGAAGACATACAGATGACCAAGAGGCACATGAGAAGACACTCAACATCACTAATTATTAAAGAAATGCAAATCAAAACTGTTACTACAATTGAAGTATCACCCCCACACTGGTCAAAATGGCCATCATCAAAAAATCTATAAACAATAAATGCTGGAGAGGGTGTGGAGAAAAGGGAACCATCTTGCACTGTTGGTGGGAATGTAAACTGATATAATTACTATGGAGAACAACACAGAGGTTCCTTAAATAACTAAAATTAGAACTATCATAGGACCCAGGAATCCTACTTCTGGGTATATACCCTGAGAAAAACAATTCATAATGACACATTGTACCCCAATGTGCACTGCAGCACTATTTACAATAGCCAGGACAAGGAAGCAAGCCAAATGTCCATCAACAGATGAATGGATAAAGACGACGTGGTACATATACACAATGGAATATAAGGCACAAAACTGGCTCATTTGCAGAGTTGTGGATGGACCTAGAATCTGTCATGCAGAGTGAAGTAAGTCAGAAAGAGGAAAAAAAAATATTGTATATTAATACATGTATGTGGAATTTATAAAAATGCTACAGATGTACCTATTTCCAGGGCAGGAATAGAGATGAAGACATAGAAAGTGGACATGGGCAAAGGGTAGGATGGGATGAATTGGGAGGTTGGGATTGACATATATACACAGCCATATGTAAAACAGCTAGTGGGAACCTGCTGTTTAGCACAGGGAGTTCAGCTTGGTACTCTGATGACCTAGGTGGTTGGGATAAGGAAGGCAGAGGGAGGGGCTAGATATAAAATATACAGCTGATTCACTTCATTGTACAGCAGAAACTGTAAAGCAATTATACTTCAATAATAAATGAGACTATTTCTACACATTTCAAAGACCAGAGGAAGCGAGTATTTTTGTGAATGCGGTTGATTCTTTCAACAGCATCCCCTTCCTGTAAACTGCCACGTCACCTAAATCAATGTTACCAGCCTCGGCTCAATTGTAAATTAAAAACAAGAGAAAGCAAGCAAAAGCCTGCCTGAGCATCCCTTTGCCTATAAATGACTGCTGTGCTTTTCCCTCTCCTTTTCCTTTCTTCACAGTCTCCAATGCCATCCTTATCAGTTTGACTTAAAGTTATACTCCAATTGCCATGAGCATCTATTAATATATGGAGACAAAATTTTTAAAAAGAAGAAGAAAACCCTTATCATCCTTTTTTCACCCTTTCCTGACAAATTCAAACTATCCCTTGGGAGGAAATAAGAAATGAAGCATGAGGTTTTATCAGCATAGATTGGGGGTGGGGATAGTCAGAAGATTTTTATCAGGAGTTCAGTTTGACAGAAATAGTATTTTATCAGGATGGGCACTTGGCAAAGATAAGACATTACCAAGAGCAAGATAGATGCTTGGGTAAAATATCGTGCTAATACCTGTTAAGAAAAAGCTGCCATCTCTACTTCTGACAAATTGTTATTTTCTCCCAAGTCCTACTCCAGGGCTAATGGAGATTTTTCTAGAAGGTGCTTCCAACCTTATCACAGAGGCAAAAGAAAATGAAGGACTCTCAACTCAGCTCCACCAGGAAGCAAAGCCAGGAGTTTCCTTGGCAAGTTCAAAGAAGCATGGGCTTGGGTGCAGGGAGCACCTAGAGAGGACCTGAGGGATACCTGGGTGGTGGTGCTCCAGGACCAGACTGCAGTTCCTGGCCACAGACAGAAGATCCCCTGGCAGGCCAGAGGCCCACCTGAGGCTGTACTAGTGGGACTGACCTCAGAAGCCACGTCAAGATGGGGTAATTGGAGAGGATCTATCAAGAGGAAATCCTTATTCATAGGGCTTTCTGAAACTGCTCTTGAAATCTCCTGCACTTTCTGACTCCATTTTGTGCCTGAAGTGTACCTCCAAGAACCAGGCATCTTCACTACCCAGTTATCTCCAAAGCCCTTATACACGGAAGCCCTGACCTAAGATGCTGGCTGGCACCACTGGCAACTGGAATGAGCATTAAGTGCTTGTGCTGTTTCATTTGCAGGTCTTGTCACCTGGAGCACTACCATTGCCTCTCCAATACCTGGTTCAAAGGTCCCTTCAAGGCAGCCTTATCCAATCTGCCCAGAGTGGGCTGGGGGCTCTGTTCCTCTCCCAGTAGCTAGATTTCCTGGAACTCCCTACCATGGATCTAAGGTGATGGGTCTTACTACATTTGTAGCAGCTGGTGTGCAAACTGCTTGGCACTGGGACTCCCATCCCTTCAGCACCTGTTCAAGGCAGATACTGTGCCAGGGAAGGCAGGGATGACATTGAGCCACTTTAGTTTCCTGAATGTCCAGCACCATGTCTGTAAGTGATAGGCATTCCTACATGCTCCCAGCTGCGGAAAGATGACGACGACCGAGGAGTGAAGTGATGTCCCCTCATTCAAAGAGAGCCTTTCTGGGACTTCCCTGGTGGTCCAGTGGTTAAGACTCTGTGTTCCCAATGCAGGGGGCCCAGGTTGGATCCCTGGTCAGGGAACCAGATCCTACATGCCACAACTAAAGGTCCCACGTGCCATAACTAAGGCCTGGTGCAGCCAAACAAAACAGCAACAGCAGCAGCAAAACAGGTTAGAGACCTTCCTAAACCTGCTCCGCACTTCAGTCAACAGCATTGTTGCTGTTCCCAGTGCAACAGGCCAAAAACCTAGGGCTCATCCCTGAATTTCTTCCCTCACTTTCCACACACGCTGTGTGAGCAATGTGTCAGAATGTTGGCTCTGCCTTCAAAGTACACCCTGAATCCACAGTCTGACCACCACCACCACCACGCAAGTCCCAGGCCCCACCATTTCCCACCTGGATTCATGCAAAAGCCTCCTACCTGGCCACCCTGCTTCAGTCCACTCACCACTCAGCAGCCGGAGGACACTTAAAAATGGTTCTCCGACCCTCCCAGTACCATGCTCAAACCACCCCTCATATGGCTTCCCATCAAACCAGAAACAAAAGCCAAACACCTCACCGTGGGTTACACGGTCCCACGAAACCTTGATGACAGTTATCTATCTGACCTTAGAAAGCTCTTCCGCTCCCTCTGCAGCCACCTCACTGGCCTTCTAGGTGTTCTTGAATGTACCAGGCATTGTCTCACCTGGGGACCTCTGCACCCGCTGCTGGCTTTCACACTCTGAACTAGGAGGCCTGCTTCATTACCAATCCTTAGAGAAGAATCTGTGCGCCAGCCCCTGAAGCCCCATCCCTGTCCATCTGTCGGCCCCAGTCTCGCTCACTCCATCTCCAGCTCTTCTCCTCCACATATTACAGCATTCTCCCCACGTAGACATTTGTTTCCTTCTTGTTGGCCTGTCTTTACCCCTAGAATACAAGTTCAGTGGTAGAAGGGTATTTTGTGGATCTGTCTCAGCCACTATTATACCTCCAGAGTCTATAGAACCAAGCATGTAATAGGCCTGCAATCAAGGTCTTAAATGACGAAGGCAAGGAATTACTAGAACAGGTCAATGACAGTGATTGGGTTCTGAATGAGGATGACAATTCTGAGCACCCTTACTGACCATGCATGTTGGCTGAGTGAGTCTCAGACAATATCTTATTTAGGTCCTGAATCTCTGAAGAGGGTTTTATTGTTTCCATTTTAAAAAGGAAAAAGCAAGGGCTCACTGAGCTGTAGTAACTTGCCAAGACTTTCTGCAAACAAAGGGAAGAGGTTGAATTGACACCACGCCCCCGCCACCAAACCCCTGTTTTCATTCCACCTTCTGCCTCTAAATAGCTCTTTCCAGGAAATCAAGGTTGCATTCCCATGTGACAAGTGGGGACACCCTGCATAGCGTATACTTATAAGAGAGACAAGTGGCAGAACAGTTTCAGTAGGGATCAGGAAAGTAAAGAGCTTCCTGTAGAAAGATGGATGTGAAGAAAATCCTCATAAAACCATTTCTAACAGCCCTCTGAACTCTGTTCAAACACAGCCAGAACACATGAGGCTGACAAAGCAACCCAAATACACTATCAGATGTCCTGGAGGACAAGCACAGGCAGAAGAGAGAAAAGGGGAAGCAGAGAGGAAAATTCCTGGTATCTTGATCTCAGATATGCAGATGACACCACCCTTATGGCAGAAAGTGAAGAAGCGCTAAAGAGCCTCTTGATGAAAGGGAAAGAGGAGAGTGAAAAAGTTGGCTTAAAACATTCAGAAAACTAAGATCATGGCATCTGGTCCATCACTTCATGGCAAATAGATGGGGAAACAATGGAAACAGTGACAGATTTTATTTTCTTGGGCTCTGAAATCACTGCAGATGGTGACTGCAGCCATGAAATTAAAAGACGCTTGCTCCTTGGAAGAAATACTATGACCAACCTAGATAACATATTAAAAAGAAGAGACATTATTTTGTGGACAAAGGTCCACCTAGCCAAAGCTATGGTTTATCCAGTAGTCATGTATGGATGTGAGAGTTGGACCATAAAGAAAGCTGAGCATTGAAGAATTGATGCTTTTGAACTGTGGTGTTGGAGAAGACTCTTGAGGATCCCTTGGCTTGCAAGGAGATCCAACTGTTAGGTAGTTAGAAAACAGGAGTCCAAAATGGCGGTGACTAAAAGACAAGGAAGGGAAAAGCCCGTGAAAATAGAACAAAGAAGGTCAAAGGAAGGTCAGAGGACTGGAGTGAAGACCTCAGGAAGAACAAATAGCACTCCTGGCTAAGCCAAATTTGCATAGGGCAGGCCCAGGGGAGGAAGAAAACATATAAGAGGAGGAGCCAAAGTGCTTTCTCTCTCTCTCCACCCCCACGTGCCCTGCACTCTTTCTCTCTCTCCCTCCCCCAAGCACTGGCGCGCTCCTCCGCCCTCTTCTCTTCATGTCTTTGAGTTGGCATGCCCTCACACTTCAGGTATGGATTCTCCTCTATCTTCTAAATAAAATAGAGCTGTAACACTGATTTGTCTAAGAGCTATAACATGGTTTGTCCAAGACCTGAGAGCTGTGACGTGCTGAGGCCATTAATGTCCATCGCTCCAAATCTTTGTTGTGATAAGACAGAACTGAGGAGTATACACTCACCTGACACAACCAATCCATCCTAAAGGAAATCAGCCCTGAATATTCATTGAAGGACTGATGCTGAAGCTGAAGCTCTAATACTTGTGGCCACCTGATGCAAATAACTGACTCACTGGAAAAGACCCTGATGCTGGGAAAGATTGAAAGCAGAAGGGGACGACAGAGGATGAGATGGTTGGATGGCATCACCGACTCAATGGACATGAGTTTGGGTAAACTCGGGAGTTGGTGATGGACAGGGAGGCCTGGTATACTGCAGTCCATGGGGCCTCAGAATCAGGCATGACTGAGCAACTGAACTGATACTGATCTTGATCTCAGCATCCTAGGTGCCCTGCTGTGAAGTCCTCTTGTGTCCTTTTACCATCAAATTTTATATTTTATATTTAAGTACAGTTGACCTTGGGGGCTTCCCTGGTGGCTCAGACAATAAACAATCTGCCTGCAACACAGGAGACCCAGGTTCGATCCCTGGGTGGGGAAGATCCCATGGAGAAGGGAATGGTTACCCATTCCAGTATTCTTGCCTGGGAAATCCCACAGACAGAGGAGCCTGGCAGGCTACAGTCCATGGGGTCGCAAAGAGTCAGACACGACTGAGTGACTAACTAACACCGCTGACTTACAATGCTGTGTTAGTTTCTACTGTACAGCAAAGTGACTCACATACATATATATGCATTATTTTGTTAAAAACAACATTTATTTGACTACACTGGATCTTAGTTGAGCATGTGGGATCTAGTTCCCTGATCAGGGGTCAAATCCAGGCCCCCTGCATTGGGAGTCTGGAGTCTTAGCCATTGGACCACCAGGGAAATCCCTCTTTTTGATGTTCTTTTCCATTATGGTTTATCCCAGGACATTGAATATAGTTCCCTGTACTACTGAGTAGGACCTTGCTGTCCACTGGTTCTATATGTAATAGTTTGCATCTACTAACCTCAAATTCCGAGTTCATTCTTCCCAATCCCCTTCCCCATCTTGGGTCCTTTTGAAAGAATGCCAGTCTTTGGTCACCTAAGCTGGATAGCCACTGTAGGAGTTAACATGACACAATTATTTGTGAAGCTGTGGAGAAGGCAATGGCAACCCACTCCAGTACTCTTGCCTGGAAAATCCCATGGATGGAGGAGCCTGGTAGGCTGCAGTCCATGGGGTCGCTAAGAGTCAGGCAAGACTGAGCTACTTCACTTTCACTTTCATGCAGTAGATAAAGGAAATGGCAACCCACTCCAGTATTCTTGCCTGGAGAATCCCAGGGACAGAGGAGCCTAGTGGGCTGCCGACTATGGGGTCGCACAGAGTGGGACATGACGGAATCGATTTAGCAGCAGCAGCAGCAAGCAATCCCAAGGCTGCAAATAGAGATGGACCTATTCTGCCTTCCGTAGTCTATGCAACAGAGAGCAGGTGGGGGCAGAGGAAAGATGCACACACAGTGATAAAAGGGGTCAGGAAGGCTCAGCTGCCAGACTCCCACCAGACAGGAGAAGGGAAGAATGGGGGGAAATCAGAACCTTTGTCTGCCATCACCAGAGTATTCAGAGGCTGGTTGGAAGTAGCAGTCTCCAGGGGGACCTCGAAATAGTTAACTCACAGTTTCTCTCCTGATGAGTAGCTTCAGCTGCTCATCAATAGAATCTCCAGCTGATAATTATTAAGTGAAACTGGGGGCTTGCATTTGCATATGTAAAGCATACTTCTCTCTGAAGCCACAATGGGAGGGAGAAGCACTTCCTGATTGTGCAGCCCTGGGGAGGCTGGGGCGGGGCAGGGCTCCAGCCTGCTTTGTATGGGCTTCTCCATACTCATCAAGCCAGATACTCAGCAGAAATAAACCCCACATCTCAAAATGAGCCTTTGTCAAAATCCCCAGCTCAGATAAGAGACCTCCCTCTCAGCTCTGGTGAAGAGGCAGTCTACTGTGATAGGTGTCTGTAAGGTCTGAGATTATCCAATCTGGCACATGTGGGCAGGCACACACACACACACCTGGGTTATTGTACAGGATGATGGAGCGGTTATTAGTTTCTCCAAAAAGAAGGCTTTTATCCTCCTCACGTATTTGACACTTTTCAATCTTGGCACCTGTCGATTAAGAAGCTTCAGTCCCAAAGAAGCAAGAAGGAAATGCAAACAGCATCAAATTCCAAGTATCGGATGGCTCATCTCTGTTATGACATTTATCTTGGCTTGTGAGGAGGAAAGAAGTTACTGAGCTTGTCTCTCCTCCCACAGGAAAGGATGGCACACAGAAAAAAGCCTTCACTCCCAGTATAGCGAAGACACTGTCCTTAGTATGGCTTGAAAAATCAGAGACTTTAAAAGACCAGTCATTTGCTGGGACATGACTGTAATAAGGAAGCTGCCAGGATTGTCTAAATTGTGTAGGATGTCTAAGATGATACCCGTGACATTCTAAAGACAGAAACAGACAACAGGATGAAGAAACAATATAAATGATTAACTCTGGGTCTTTCCATCCTGAGCTAAAGTCCATGATCCTCTTGGCACCTCAGTTCCCCCAACTGAAAAATGGGAGTAAAGATTCTGCAGGAATTCTTACATGAGGCCAACCACATTTTAATGTAAGATCTATAAACATCTATAAACATGCCTTCATTAGACAATATTCTGAAATGAAGCTAAGACTTCTTCTGTGAGAACATGCTCAGGTAGGAAATTTTATTAAAACATTACCTTCCTGTTTCATGTGCTAAAACCACAAAGAAGTTGCCAAATGTTTTTGGCCTAGGTATCTTTAAGATGTAAGGGAAATGTAAAAAACAGACATTTGTGAAGTAATCAGAGTACAGCATTCCTTTCTCATTTTTATCTTCCCCTCCATTTTTTTTCACTTGTCTTGTTTATATTTAATTTTTATGGCAATCAAGGTTGTTCCAAAATATACAACTTAGTTGTTTATTGACATGCTTCTTCCTATACTATGTCATTGTTATATAATAATTAAATTATGTTAAACTATAGTTTAGTTATATTAATTATATTATTTCATTATATGGTAAAGGTACACCCGAAAGTCTTGATGATGTATTAAAATGACTTTAGCTAAAACACAGTTCAAGTGGGGGGAATCAGCAGTACCAAATGGCATTAGAAAACAGCCAAGAGCGAGAGACTCCACATGCCCCAGAGAGTGAACAGTGCTTGCGAGAGGGCCTGGAGGAATGCTAGGTTACTGGGTGTGTTCTTAGGTGGAGTAAGAAATCTTCCACTGAGTATCTACCTGGTGGCACTGCTGGGATGAATACATAAGATAATGCACAAGAGGCATTTAGATTCCCATAATAGGTATGAAATCAAGACTTGGTAAAAATTTCTTAGTAGTAATTTATCTCATTACATCAGTCAAGCCACTTTTCCTGTCAACGATGGATGTGAGCTTTGAAATCACTTCCCATGTGCTTCTGATAAAAATAATACTCCTTCCCATTGGTGGAACACCCGGAGACCAATTTGGAGCATCTGTGGATGTGCTAGTCCATTGTTCCTTCAAGTGAAGTGATGTAGGTGGAGAAGTGATAACTTCTCCATGAGGCAAGTGAGATCCAGGGACCCACAGGCAATTGCCTAACGTCTCTGGGAATGTTAGGAGCAGGACCAGGAGGCGAAAGGAATTCTCTCTGTGCTACTTCACATTTCCTGAAGTTGTTCTATTGCATATGATGCTGCTTCTTATACTCCTTCTAAAGTTATAAAGATGCTATTATTTAATGACATGAAAAGGTGAATAGAAACAGATATTCCTTTGCAAAAACATCAGGAGTGAGTAGACGGAAACATCTCTGCAGATCCCTCAGCCCTCCATGGCCTCCCACAAGCAACACTGGCCAGACCTTCAGTCCTGAAGCCTCAGTCTGTGTAACTAAAGTCTCCAAGGACCGCACAGTTGCAGCAGAAGGGAGGGAAATCTTTGCCTGCAGTGAGGAAGTCAATGCCGAGGAGAAAGCAGAGGCTTTCCCAGCTGCACTGCCCTTAGGAAGTTGCTGAACACTGCTAAGCCTCAATGAACAAGGAACAAACTTTTCTGTCACTTTCCAGGGCCACTGGGAAAGGTTTTTTTTTTTTTTTTTTTTTTTTAAACAAAAAACAAAACAAAAAACAGCCTATGGGAAAGGCCTAGATTGGACAGGCAACCTTATGGGAATAGGACACAATGTTCTTCCTAAGTGAAGATATATAGGACTAAGTCCGTATCACTATTCTGATGAGTCTGTTATTTACTAGTGAAAACAGCCCTCTGTGCTCATGAAAGCATTACCATCCTCATAAAGATAAGGCAAAACTGAAGACAAACAATGTTCATAGAGCTCTGAAAAGCCATGTGAATCATTCCAACCTGGTGCAGGGTACTCATGTCAGAAGGCTCCTGATGCTACATTAGTTCCAGGAACAGACATGAAAAGTAAACAAGACGGTGAGCAGGCCCCTGACTGGTCACCATCTGCTAGTCGAGGCCCGGAGTGACCTTGCCCACATGCTTTAGTGTAAAACCCAAGCCCTTCTCCCTCCAGGAGGGGCTGGGCCACAGTCCCCAAGTCACCATCACCTCCCAGTTAAGTAGCTGCAAGCACAGCTGTATTTTCAGAATATTACAGGGGCTTGGGAATCCGAACCATCAGGCAACTTAATATATTTCCTTCTCAAGGAAACAACAAACACATCTGAAACAGGTTAAATCTACAGTTTCTGAGACAAGAGATGTATGTATGGGTCAATGCCTCACAACACGAATAAAATGCAAAAGAATCAAACTGCCCTCCACTGTTGTCGGTATTATGATTTAGGAGGATGATGTGCTTGTTCCCAGAGAGAGGTCGGTAGAAAGTGGCCAGAGAGAAAATGAGGCCATGGGGAGAAATAGATATGGCATGTCCTTAAGGTCAGGCCATTTCAAAAGACATCCTCATACAAATGAAAAGAGCCATGTACATCAACCTGTTGCGAACTATTATTTTATTTCCTGCAATATACAAGCTTATTCCAAACCAAATTCAATAGGTTTTCATTCATTCATTCATCCAATCTACGCCTTCATAAGAAGCATCTGCAATATGGTAACATGAGGGCAGTTCCTCAAGGAACTGAAAGCCCAGTGCAAGGAAAGAGAAGTCAAAATGACAGTGTGAAGAGATCACGTATAGAACTAAGGACAGTGTGTGCGAGGGGAACACGCAGGAGCACCTCCGAGCTTAGTCTGAGAGGTTCAGGGAGCCTTCTAGGAGTCATCACATCCATGCTGAGAGCTAAAGCATGAGAGGAGACACGTTCAAGCAGAGTTAACAGCAAACGCAAAGGCTCAGAACCATAGTTTCCATACTGTCTGCCCAGGTGCCCCAGGGGCACAGTGGACACTGAAAAGCTCCTGAGAGGTATAGCAATTCTCAGTATCTCTGGGCACTTCCTGGTAGTTCAAGGTTTCCACAGTAGATCATACCACATCCTGTATTTTTTGCAAAGCTGGGTTTTCAGAATTCTGTGATAAAAAGCAGTAGCTGCATGAAAATTAATGTGCAGTGGGTGTCCAGTCTGATGCTAAGGTCTGACAAGAAGGTCTGTGGATGCTTGCCCAACAGGTAAACAAAGAATGGGACGACAGAGGATGAGATGGCTGGATGGCATCACTGACTCAATGGACATGAGTTTGAGCAAGCTCCAGGAGTTGGTGATGGACAGGGAGGCCTGGCGTGCTGCATGCAGTCCATGGGGTCGTAAAGAGTCAGACACAACCGAGCGACTGAACTGACTGACTGAAACATCCCACAAGTAAATGGTTGTGGTTATTTAAGAGGGAAATAAAAAAATATTTTTTCCTTCAGTTTATGTGTGTTCTCTTTTCAAACAACTACTAAACTGTTAAGATGTAACCACTTAATAAATGGAATAGCTAAGTTTTTGATTTGGCCTATGAGTGGTGTGAAAAAATTACTGAAATTTTTACACCAAGGGTCCCAAGAAATGAGAAAATGTGGGAAACCTTTGGATTAGAGTCCAGAGAGACAATCCTTAGAGCAGATAGAGAATCCTTTCATACGACTAAGACTCTGAGGACAAGGTGAGGACTGGATTGGGTAGACAGGGAAGATCCCAGAGTCTTGCAAGCACATGTATGAACTTGGCCTTCACTCTGAGGCCAGGGGAAGCCACAGGAGAGTTTTAAACTTAATTGTTGCACAAAATACCACCCAACTTTTACTGGATTTTACTCAGTTCTTGGAAGTGCTGCATTTCAGCCATGTGGATACCAAACTGTGGAGTTCATTTGAGGAATGATGGTGAGAACAGGTGAGAACCAGACCAGTTCTGGCTTGCAACATCACCTAACTCACTGAACCTAAGGAAAAACAGAGTGTAAAGTATAGAATGCTTTACAAACAAAAGTTATCACTAGCTAACATTCCGATACGTGAGCTGCATATTCTAAAAGTAGCCAACCAACAGTGAATATCAGTCCTGCCTTGACGCCTTCTTTGGTGGGTTGCTAACATCTCTTTTCCTTATTCTGTATCACCGCCAAAGCTCAGGCATGGTTATTCCTCTAATCCTTAAAACAACTTTTGGAAAAAAACAAGAAAGAGCTATATGGTGAACTCTGGACTGCTTAGCTTCAGGAGGCATTTGTTTTTATTGAAAGTGCTAGTTGTGTTTCAACAGGCTCCTCTGTCCATGGAATTCTCCAGGCAAGAATACTGGAGTGGGTAGTTATTCCCTTTCTCCAGACTGCTTAACTTCAAGAGTCATTTGTTTTTATTGAAGTATAGTTGATTTACAATGTTGTGTTAGTTTCTGCTGTATAGCAAAGTGATTCTATATATACATGTATATATATATGTAGTCTTTTTCTTTTCCATTATGGTTTATCACAGGATATTGACTATAGTTCCCTGTGCTGTACAGTAGGACCTAATCTTTCTCCATTCTATATGTAAGAATTTGCATCTGCTAGTCCCAAACTCCCACTCCATCCCTCCCCTAAACCCCTCCCCCTAGGCACCACAAGTTTGTTCTCTACGTCCATGTCCATGAATCTGTTTCTGTTTTGTAGATAAGTGCATTGGTGTCATATTTTAGATCCCACATATAAGTGATATCCTATGGATATCCAACCAGTCCATCCTAAAGGAAATCAGTCCTGAATGTTCATTAGAAGGAGTGATGCTGAAGCTGAAACTCCAATACTTCGGCCACCTGATGCGAAGAACTGACTCACTGGAAAAGACCCTGATGCTGGGAAAGATTGAAGGCAGGAGAAGGGGACAACAAAGGATAAGATGATTGAATGGCATCACCAACTGGATGGACATGAGTTTGAGTAAGCTCCGGGAGTTGGATGCTTGGCGTGCTGCAGTCCGTGGGGTCGCAAAGAGTCGGACACGACTGAGTGACTGAACTGAACTATGGTATTTGTCTTTGACTTACTTTGCTTAGCATGATAATCTCTAGGTCCAACCATGTAGCCGCAAATGGCATTATTTCATTCTGTTTCATGGCTCAATAATAGCGAATTGTGAAGAAGCATTTGAAACAATGCATGTTGTCATTTCTCTGAAATGTAATCCAAGAGTTTTAAGAATGCTGACTCTTCTTGTCTGCCTGTGTGATACGATTTACAATAAATACGGAAAACCCATCTCCTAAAACATTTTACATGAAGGTTTCTTTTATCCTTTAAAGTGTCATATTGAAGAAAAACTTCTTACAAGTCACAGGAAAGCTTTATCAGCCTAAAGCTAAACTGACTTCGTCACTCCCACTCCCTGGCATGTCCATAAGTTAGGAAAAAAAAAAAAATACAGTAACAGGAAGACAAAAGTCTTCCTGGCCACCCTGGGTCTTTGAAAGATGGAAGGAAGGGGGATGTCTTAAAGGCTGACCGAGAGTGAGCACCTAACAAAGGAGCCAGGAACACGTGTGTATCACAAGCTCCTTCTCTTGTGCAGGACAGAGAATGGCAGGGGACAGAGACATTGGCTGTTCCCAAGATCTCCAGCAGAAAAACCTACTAGCTCTGAAAATTGCGTCTAGAAAAGCTGTCCTATGTTTACTAACCCTTCCACCTCACTGCTCAGGGTTGCAGGAAGAGTGAGCCCTATAGAGCCACAAACAAGCTCGGGCTGTCCTCCCAGCCGTCACTCATCCCTCCCCAGGGAAGAGGAGCGACACAGCTGATCAGGAGTCTGTGTGAAGGATGTGTTAGCTCTCAGCTTGACCCTGCTTCCATGCTCTTTCAAGCTCCATCTTCCTATAGGGAGCACGTGTCACGAGTCCCAAGGAAAAGGACCTGATGTGGTTTGATCTGCTGCTAAGATGGTCTGATTTGGGTGAAGAAATAAGTCTACCTCGTAGAGACACATTCATTCCCCCAAATGATTTCATCAAAAAAAAGTGGTATCTTGATCTCTTTCTGCCTGGTCCTCTGTCTCTCTCTCAATGTGTTCTCATCTCAGATATGGAAGGGAGGGGTACTATGTATTGATCCTTAAAACCTTAACTCTATAAAGAAAGCAAAGAACCAAGTCAGCTGGTAGAAGGGTAGATTTGACAAACCACAAATCATATCATCTGGATCTCAATGGCTCAGCAGTAAAGAATCTGCCTGCAATTCAGGAGACACAGGTTCAATGCCTGTGTCGGGAAGATCCCCTGGAGAAGGGAATGGCTACCCACTCCAGTATTCTTTTTTTTTTTTTTTTCCATAAAATGAAACTTATAAGTTTATTTGAAGCATTATTAAAAAGTCTTAATTCAACACACACAAATATGTTACTGAGAAGGTAGACTGTTTCATATTCAAGTATAGATATTATTTTATGCTATTAGTCCTTAGCACTGACTTATGGAGATGACTCTAATGAAAGACTGTTGAACTATATTGGAATGAATCATATCAGAAGCTCTCCCACTCCAGTATTCTTGTCTGGAAAATTCCATGGGCAGAGGAATGTTGTGGGCTACAGTCCATGAGGTCACAAAGAGTCGGACACAACTGAGCACAAATATAATATGGAGTCTCCATTGTATTCAAGACATTATTTAGCTGATGGGGACACTTGGGGAAGAAGGCAGATATGGTTTTTCCTTGCTATTTATAGTTCAACAGGCGTATAATCAATGCCCCACAGTTACTTATTTAGTCATATTTGTGGTAAGTGCAAAGTGCTGTGAAAGAGACCTCATCAAGAATCTCTGTCTTAGAGAAGAAATATCATATGACATTCCTTATATGAGGAATCTAAAAAGAAATGATACACACGAACTTACTTACAAAAGAGGAAGAGACTCACAGACTTAGAGAACGAATTTATGGTTGCAGGAGGGAAGGAGAAGCAAAGTTAGGGAGTTTGGGATGGACATGTACACATTGCTATATTTAAAATGGATAACCAACAAAGACCTACTGTATAGCACAGGGAACTCAGCTGAGTGTTATGTGCAGCCTAGATCTCAGGGGAGTTTAGGGGAGAATGGATACATGTGTACATATGGCTGAATCCCTTCGCCGTTCACCTGAAACTATCATAGCATCGTTAACCAGCTATACCCCAATACAAAATAAGAAGTTAAAAAAAAACAAAACAAAACAAAAAGAAATTCTCTGTTGTGGTCAATGTCTCTGCCACATGGGCAAGCCAACCACCCTCAACACCAACACTGCACCCTTGCACTCCCTGCCCACCCCCCCCCGCCCCGCCCCTCTGCTAAGTTGTTCCAGTCGTGTCCGACTCTGTGCGACCCCATAGATAGCAGCCCACCAGGCTCCGCCGTCCCTGGGATTCTCCAGGCAAGAACACTGGAGTGGGTTGCCATTGCCTTCTCCGCACTGCCCCCGCTCCTGGACCAAAGCTAATCCATCATCCAACCCTAGCTACTTCATCTCCCCATCACCTTGCAGGCAAATCAGACTCTCTCCTTCCCTACCAGCAACTCCACACATCAATTTCCCAGTTGGTCTCTTCCCCTGACTGCTGCAAATCATCTCCCAATTGATCTGCTTGGATCCATTGTTTTCTGAAGTTGTTTTTAATTGTGGTAAAATAAACACGGCATGAAATTTACCATCTTTAAATGTACAAGGAAGTGGGACTGAGCACATCCTTATTGTTGTGACCGTCACCACGGTCCATTTCCAAAACTCTTTTCATCTGGCAAAACTGAGACTCTATACCCATCAAACAGGAGTTCTCCATACTGCTTCCCCTCAGCTCCTAGCAAAACCATTCCTACTTTCCGTCTCTCTGAATCTAACTGCTCTAGGTACCTCCCATAAGAGGAATCACACAGGATCTGTCTTTGGACAGCTGGCTTCCCTCGCCTAGCAGAATGTTCTTGGCTCACAAGTGCCTGATTTCCATTCTTTGCATCATCCAGCATTGGGGAACAAATGAGCACAAGAGTAAAACCTGCCTTGCATGGGGGTTCAGGAAAGGCATATGCCTGAGAAAGGGAGATTTGATCCAAGAACTGAAAAATGATAAAAACTTAATTAGCAAACACAGGAGAGATAGTAGATCCAAAACAGAAGGGCAGGAAATCAAAGTCCTCATGGGAGAAGGAGGTTGGTAGACTTGGGAAAGTGGAAAACAAACTGCATAACACAGAGCAAAGACCAGAGTGGGGGAAGAGCATGAACAGGGCGGGGGCTCCAGGGGATGGACTGCCCCAAGCAACAGGACCTAAAGGCCTGAGCAAAGAGAATCAGACTTCCCCGGAGGCTCAGATGGTAAAGAGTCTGCCTGCAATGCAGGAGACTCAGGTTCAATCTCTAGGTCAGGAAGACCCCTGGAAAAGGGAATGACTACGCACTCCAGTTTTCTTGCCTGTGGAATTCCAAGGACAGAGGAGCCTGGCGGGCTACAGCCCACAGGGCTACTAAGAGTCAGACAGGACTGAGAAACGGACACTTTCACTTTTTCACTTTCCAATTGATAATCTCTGAAGACTTCCAATCCCAGCAAGTTCTAGTGTAAACAGTACTATACTGTTGAGGGGCTTTTCAAAAGAACTGTCTCTAAGTAACTTTCCAAGACTACCCTTACCCCACACATAAGGACTGTAGGCAGGGCAATAACCCTAATTTCTTATATGCATTGTCTCAATTAATCCTCCCAACACCTTTTTGAAGTAAATAATCCTCTGCAATCTACAGGATAGTAAATTGAAGCAAAGACAAGTAACCAGCCCAAGGTCATTCTGCTGGTAAATGAGAGTCTGAGATCTGGACAAGATTTGTCTTCAACATCCATGAAGTTTTCACCAAATCATGTCCTTTTGAAACCTGGAGTTTGTTTTTTTTTTAATACTTTTAAAAATTCTTATTCCAAAAGATAGTTCTATGTTTTGAGGCATCACAGACAATAGGGCAGTCTAAGCAAGTTGTAGGTGATATTTTAGTAACAAAGGATATTAGGATTTTTTTTTTTTTTTGCAGAAAATATAAAAAAGTAGCTAATACAGATTCAGTGCTCACTGTACTTGCTGGGAGACTCATGTCACAGCTCTAAGTTTCCCCAAAGAAGCCAGGTTCTGGAAATGAAACCAGAGGAGCAAGGGCCAGTCAGTTACAGGTGGGAGAATCCTCTGAGCCATCAGTGGCCATGAGCGGTTCTTTGCATGTGACAATGTGTCCGGTGGGTTCAACCGGAACATCACATGGTTACAGATTCAAAGGGAAGAAAACATTTGTTGCTGCCCAGTTGTGTCTGACTTTTGGCAACCCCATGGACTACAGCCAGCCAGGCTCCTCTGTCCATGGGCTTTCCCAGGCAAGAATACTGGAGTGGGGTGCCATTTCCTCCTTCAGGGGATCCTCCCACGGTAGGGATGGAGCATGTGTCTCCTGCATGCAGGTGGATTCTTGGCCACCTATCTCAGAATGCTTTCTAAAGACAGTTAAACAGAACCAAGAATGGCATCAAGAGACAAATTTAAGTAAAAAGCCAAAATACATAAAGACCAATAGGGCTAAATGATAAAACGTGAAAGTGAAAGTCTAAGATAATATACAACAGGAATAGTAGATGCTATTTTATTCATTCTCACGGAGACTCTCAGGTCCTTGAAAAGGTGTTGGAAAACTTTTCCTATAAGGGTCCAGATACTAAATATTTTTGACTCAGCTGGGTTACTTGTAGCTCAAAGTAGCCACAGACAGTATATTAAAAAAAGCTGTGCTCCAAGAAAATGTTCTTTACAGAAACCTATGGTGAGCCTGATTTGACCTGCAGTCCATAATTTACCAACCCTCCTGGCTTCCACCCCCTCTCACCCTCCCTATCTCTCGCTCTCTCTATCCTTCCCTTGTTTACCCTCCCTATCTTCCCCTCTATCCCTCCCTCCCTCTCCTTCCCTTTCTCTCTCTCCTTCCCTCCCAAGCTCCCTAACCCTCTGTCCAAAGTCCCAGAGTCTCCCAGTGATGCTCTCCTTAGGTGTCCATGACATTCTCCCTGCTCTACCATCCAATGTTCTCTGCTAACTCTCGGGTGCCTGCCTTCACATCCCCAGCTGATGTGAGAATGGGTACACCTGCCAGAGTGGCACCAGTGCCCTGACGCCACCCTCTCCTCCTGCTCTGGACCCACAGCTTCTGCCCAGTGTCTCTCTGTCCAAATTCTTGGGATGGAGCATCCGACTGCTCTCAAGCTCAGGGATTACCCAGGCCTGGGTCACAGGTGCATTCTTAGCCCAAACAGCCATGGTCAAGGATGGAGCAGACCTGTGATGCCAGACACATTTAGGGATGCCTGCCGGAGCCAAAGGCAACAGCCAGTTCTTTGAGAGGGGCCGGCAATCACCTCAAATATGCCAAACATCAGAAAGAGAGGAAGGGTGACTGGTATCTACAATCCAAGAGCAACAGCAGACAGGCTGGAGGAGCACAAAACCAAGCTGGAATCAAAAAAGTACTTAAAAGAAGTGGGATGTGTTTACTCAGTTCGGGAAGAATCTGAAGATTCTTGGAGAGAGACCAAATGAGAGTGATAAAAATAATCATATGGATGAAAAAATCCAGTATGCAAAACTATAAAAATACAATTGTGGTGAAGGCTGCTCTTATCTTATGTAAAAAGGGGTACTACTGAACAGTTGCAGAAAGCTGCTTTTTAACCCCGAAAGGGGCAGAATACCAGAGAACAAGAACCCAAGCAGGGGCACCTATCTGACTCAAAGAAGTTGATAGTAAATTCCAACAGAAGCTTCGAATGGGTACAACACAATGTCTGAATCGACTTAAATAACTAGCTCTAAGTTAACCTGAATGTGTACACAGAACATGGGAAGGGGGAGGTTAACTAGCATTGCAAACAATTCTTCACTTTGTATCAGAATTCAACATGGAGATGCTAGACCAGGAAAACTCTCCAATTTCTTTGATTTCTCTGTCCAAATGGACCTTAGGCAATGAGAAAATAAATCTCTGCTCAAGTTCTGTTTTTAGCATAAGCACTGGAACCAGCTCTCTCCCTCTGCTTCTCCAAGCTGACCCAGATCTCTCAGCGTTCTTTAAACACATGCTGAGATCTGAGGACAGTATGTGGTTACAAGGTGGCTGATCCCCCACAATTCTGAACGGAATTCCACTATAGGACAGAACCCTTCACGACCACCACGAGGAAGAAGAGCATCTGAGGCAGTTTTGCATCTCGATGGCCAAGACATCGTGGTGGGGGCACAAGTGACCCCCCCATTCTTTTTCTTGATGTTCTGCTAGTAAAAGTGTTGCACACTGAGGACATAATCTCAGGGCTTTAGGCAGTGAGTCTTAATGACAGAATTATCTTTAGAGTTTTGTAAGAAAAAAAAAATTAAAATTAAAATATTTTCCAGGTACCCACCCACAAAACTCCAATTCAGCATGTATCATATTATGTTTTTTAGTTTCATACGGTTCTAGGAATTAATTATCCATCACCTGCCAATGAGAGACAAGAGACTTAGGTTCGATTTCTGGGTTATGAAGATTCTGTGAAGCAGGACATAGCAACCCACTCCAGTATTCCTGCCTGTAGAATCACAAGGACAGAGAAGCCTGGTGGACTATAGTCCATAGGGTCCCAAGGAGTTGGACACGACAGAAGTGACATAGGCAGCATATTAAAAAGCAGAGATGTTATATTTGCCAACAAAGGTCCATCTGGTCAAGGCTATGGTTTTTCTAGTAGTCATGTATGGATGTGAGAGTTGGATTATAAAGAAAGCTAAACACCAAAGAATTGATACTTTTGAACTGTGGTGTTGGAGAAGACTCTTGAGAGTCCCTTGGACTGCAAGGAGATCCAACCAGTCCATCCTAAAGGAAATCAGTCCTGGGTGATCATTGGAAGGACTGATGCTGAAGCTGAAACTCCAATACTTTGGCCACCTCATGTGAAGAGCTGACTCATTTGAAAAGCCTCTGATGCTAGGAAAGATTGAAAGCGAGAGGAGAAGGGGACAACAGAGGATGAGATGGCTGGATGGCATCACCGACTCAATGTATGTGAATCTGAGTGAACTCCGGGAGTTGGTGATGGACAGGGAGGCCTGGCGTGCTGCAGTTCATGGGGTCACGAAGAGTCGGACACGACTGAGTGACTGAACTGGACTGAGCACAAGCAGAGAGTCCTTCAGAGGCTCTTGTCATACAGTCAGCCTCGAAGACTGCTGGTTTAGGTCAAGAAACATTTAAACAAGGATGCAGACACCTTAGCCAAGGAGGGAAAGCAGATGAGTAAAGATGTCTATGGGCCAGCAAGTGAGGTCTGGAGCTGCTTGTGCAGGGGCTAAGTACTGCAGCTGAGTTCACACCTAAGAGGTGGCTCAGGAGAGGGCTGAAGGCAAAGCCCCGCTGGAGATGTCAGAAGAGGAGGCTCATCTCTGCACCAGGCGGGAGGAGGGGCTGAATGGATGTGGAGTTTCTCTGAAACTCCATGAATCCAAGATTCACACAAGATAGGACACCCTGTGGCCTCTGGAATGGCTTTCCAGGCCAATGTTCAGATTTGATGTGACAGAAGATTCTGGGAGTTCTACCATGCAGGAAGCCTAAGTTGCTTTTCCCTTTTCCCCTAACATGCTTACCCATCTCTTATTTATCAAAATTCACTCCCAAATACTCAGAAGGTGCTTTAAAAATAAGCCCCTTGCCCCAAAATACATTCTTGAACTGACTCTACACACATATACTCTTTATGAATGTACAACACATATACTATTAATGAATGTACAATGAGCACTTGTCTCGAAGACACTCCTTCTCGAGATTTCTCCATGGCTTACCCCTGGCTTCAGTGAAACTTGGTCCAAATGTCTGCAGGTCCAAGACACCTGCCTTGAGCACTCTGTCTCAAACAGCCTCCTATGCCAAGTGCCACTGGTTATCTGCCCTTCCTATTTTTCCTTAGAACATACCACCATTTGCAATTATATTTTTCAAATTTAGTATTTGTCTTTCCCAGGACTTCCCTGGCAGTCTAGTGGCTGAGACCATGCTCCCAATGCAAGGGTCCATGATTCCAGCCCTGGGCAGGGAAATAGACCCCACATGCCACAACTAAAGACCCTAAAATATATATATATATATATATATATATTTAAAAGTCTGTCTTTCCCATCATGAAGTAAACTTTCTGAGATCAAGAAGTCTGTTTTGCTCACTGGTTACCTCCAATGTCTAGAATAGCACCTAGCACAAACTTCTCAGATCTTCACTGACTGAACAATGAATGTAGGAACTGATCTACATACCAGCCACTTGCTGGTTACAGGCTGTAAAGGGTTGACCCATGTTTTCCCCAAGTTTGTACTTTGACACACTACCTTGGAAACAGGGTAGTTGTAGGTAACTAGCTAAGATGAGGTCACCCTGCAGCAGAGTGGGCCCCTATTCCAGTATGACTGGTGTTCTTGGAAAATGGGAAATTTGCAAAGAAGCATCAGGCAAGAGATGGCTGTAAAATACCAGAGTGATGCAGCCACAAGCTGAGGAATGGCCAGAGGGAGACACAAGATGGACCTTCACTAGCACCTTCGATGGAGCACGGACTTACCCACATCTGGATTTTGGACTTCTGGCCTCCAGAAATGTTAAGACAATAAGTGTTTTTTTTTTTTTTTTTTTTTGAGCCACTCAGTTTGTGGCACTTTATCATGGCAGCCCTAGCAGACAAATACACAGGGACTCCAAACCAAGGATATTCCATTCCAGCCTGGAGCTATTCATGGTTCCCATCTGGGCCACCCAAAACCACGTGCTCCAGGCCACTGTCAAAAAATGGGATTTCCATGGAGCCTCTGAACACTGAGTTTCTCCGGTGGCTCAGAAGGTAAATAATCTGCCTGCGATGCAGAAGGCTCAGGTTCAGCCCCTGGGTTGGGAAGATCCCCTGGAGAATGGAATGGGTACCCACTCCAGTACTCTTGCCTGGAGAATTCCATGGACAGAGGAGCTTGCAGGCTATAGTCCATGGGGTCACAAAAATTCGGACCCAAGTGAGCAACTAACACTTTCACAGAGCCTTTGAGCAATGATAAAGGGAAATAAGCATTGGGAGTAAGTGGACAGGTAAATGAGATAGCCATTTCTGGGGCAACTACCCTCACATGAATTCAGAGGTACAGGTATGTTTACATCAAAATCAGTCAGTAGTCTCTTGTCTGAACCTTCCCAGCTCCAGAACTAAGAGAAGGCCAAAGGAGATCTTTGATAAACAAACGTGTATCCACCAGGTTTTACAGTAACGATTAGCTGGGAGCAGCTCTTGCCCCACCTGACAAGCTTTTGGGAGGCACATTAAAAACAATCTGAACAGCTGTGCCATCCTCCTGGGTCCCAAAGAACAGACTCTTGCCTTTTGGAAAGGGCGAAGCCCACCCATGAGGGTGGAAAATGCAGATTCTTTTCGCATTTAGCAAAGAGAATCCTGACTTTCAGATGTCTCATTGAGACGCTACCCAGAAGGCAAGTCATTATTTCAACTCAGATGTCTTCCCAGAATACCCCCTTGTCATCTGCTTTCAAAAAAACTGAAAAGATGATGTTGTTGGAAATGTCATCTGCCTGTTACGCAGAAGCAAAATCAAAGTGCTCTTTGTGTTAAATGTGACTATCATCTCACTTGAAATCCAGAGCATAAATGTTACTAATACCCTCTGCAGTCACCCAGCCCGCTATCAGCTGGAGGAGGCTGCAAAGACAGATTCGGATTTCATAATTTTGCCACTTATTTTTTCTTGTTAATTTAAAAATAGCACAGTGTTTTAATTGCACTCAATTTAATGTATATACCTGCCAGTTCCAACACCCTTCATTATTTATATTGCTGGAAGAGCACTTAAAAATCAAATTGCATAATTTGTACTTGTACATCTTTAAGGTAGATTTATATCTGAAATTGTCAAATAGCAGTGGGCAGCATGGCTCTGAATATTAAGTTTTAACAAGTCGTCAACCCCTAAACACATTCAGGGAATGATGAAAACGGGTCATTAGTTATTTGGGTAGGTAGCTACTAAAAGACGAGTTGAAAGGTCAATTCATGTCTGTAATTTTTAGGTGCAAGGGATCTAGGGCCAGACTCTTGGGGGGAAGAGAGGAAAGCAAGGAAAAGCAAGCAATCACATGACATAGGGACATTCCAAATTCTGTTACCAAGGTCCCTCCCACACTCATGCTGGGAGACCAACACAGCACCACCTGACATATTAACATCACGTTGATAATGTGAACTTCTTGTTGGCTCTGCAGTTTTGTTAGAAATATTATATAAATCTGTGTATTGCACTATTGCAATTAATTCACACTGTCTCTTCACAGCAGTTGCAACAAAGTTGCACATTAAAGTAACATCATGAAGTTACTTATGTCTGTGAAAATTGTGTTGCTTGGGAAGGGGACTGCAAGATACTCAAGTTGAAGAATTAAGCCTGAAGAGAGACATATGAAACAAATGGCCTGTGACCTGGCCCTCGTGCACCCCCGCTCCCGTCCCTTATCCTTCACCAGAGCACCCCATGCTATTCCCTATCACCCGGGCCTCTACTATTTCCTCCAAATGGAAAATTCTTAAACAACTCTCAAGTTTCCTAACACCCATCCATAGAACTCCCAGAGGCAGAATTTAGTTCTTCTTTGATTGCTTCTGCCACTTTGCATGCAGTCTTCCACTTCAGTAACTATCTCTTTGTATGAAACCCTCTCTTGTCACATCTGTGTTCTCAGAAAACAGAAGGCTGCTGCAAACCATAGACCACGTGCCTCTGAATCACCGGATTTACCCCAACTAACGCACAATGTGCCACAGAGCAGAAGCTCGGTGAAAATCCACTTCTGAGTGCATAACCCCCTGTGGGCCAGGCACTCTTCTGGGTGCTTGCCACTGTGTTATCTGAACCCAAGGGAACACCGGAGACATGTGGTTTGATTTCACTGGGACTTGGGAGGCCAATCCTTAGCCCAAAGTGACACCAAGAGCAGGAAGCGGAGCGAGAAGTTCATCCCAGGTTTCCTGGCTTCAACCTACCACGTAAGAGGAAACAGGAACAGTGATGGAAATAGCAATCGGTAACACGTTATAACCTCCCATGTAACAAGTACTGTGCTAGGCACTTTGCATTTTAATTTTAGCCTTATAACACTGTAAGACATATGCTGTTATTATTTCCATTTTTAGAGGAAAAGAATGATTAGGCAAGGCACCACAAAGCCCACAGCAACTAAATGGTGGAAATGGTATATGAAACACCCACCATACCTGCCTCTTCCCAGCAGGCTGACTGTACCCCACCAGGATACCAGGGAACCCTTTCGGCAGCCCTTGGTGGAAAGCCCAAATGTGGGTCCAGAACTACTAGACTAGAACAGATGTCTTACTGGAGGCAAATACCGTCCCCAAGCCCCACCCTGACCCAGAGTCTAGGACACGGCAGCATCTTCACATTACTAGCACTGGTGGTAATAGTAACAAGACTGCTCAAGCCTGAAAGCTGCCCTTTGACGTGGAAGCCAGGAGGTGGTTTAGTTGACACTAAATCATCCTGAGATACTAACATAAGAGTTTTACAGTGAGAAGCTCTTTAATAAGACATGAAGCAAAATTTGGTACCAAATGTGTTTGCCCTTAAGTCAGCAGCATCAGAAATCATCTTGGGTGGTATCCACGGTGAGCACAGAATGCAGCCGGGGAAGGGGTGTCATACGACCCTTCTCTCTGGAATCCCTTCTCTTTGGCATCTGTTCCCTTTCTCTCCTCAAACACCTCATCAGTGCCACCTAGACAACAACTTACAGGAAACATTTGAGAGAACCATGACACAGTGATAGAGACCGGTAACAGTGCAAAGACTGGCCACGGGCTATCCATGTGCTTTATACTCTCACGTCCCTGGTGCAACTAGGGTGCAACCTACCCTCAAGGAACAGGACTGATACAAGAGACCCCTTGATGACGTCTTCCTTGAGGATTAATCTTGTGTTTCATTGGCTTCCTAAGTAGTACTGCCTATTGGCAAGGGAGTGGCTCACTTAGGGACAGTCATGGCTGCAGAGAACTCCGTGCGCAACTGTGGAATTTCAGTACCTAATTCACTGGAGGTCACTGTGTATATCAGAACACGTTTCACATTAGTCATGAGTCATGCACCCAGGGATGGATAAAAATGTTGCCAAGCCTGCTAAAGTGTAGCCAAGAAGCAGAGAACCGGCTATAGAATGCTACCCTCTCCTCACTGCAATTCCCTGCACATTTGGCCATGGTGGTTTTCCAATCCCATTTGCCTTCTCACAACCACCTCCCCTTTCTTCCCTCCCCCCTTCTACTGTCCCAGCTGAAGTCTGAGCTTTTTACTTCCCTTCCTTAAGGTGCCCGGTGACTTCTGCTGAGGGTCCACATCATCTCGAGTCTTCATTTTGATGACTTCCTAGAGTGGAACTGCCATGCTTCTCCAGACTCCTAATAGCAGAGATCTCCCTGGCAATGAGTATGTAACCAAGACAGAGTCCACTGAACTCTGTCCTTCAACTCTGCACCCAGGGAGGGGAGGAGACAGCATCTGGCTCAGGAAGGGGTGTGGGGGCAGCTGTCACAGGTCCTGGAGATGGAAGGACAAAGGCAGCATGATGAAGGCCAGGAAACCTTTGGTACTAGGTGAGTGCTCAGAAAACACAAGGGCATTGATACACAAAAGAAACCCAGAGTGACTCTGCCTAGAATGCTGAAAACAGATCCTCCTGGAAGCATCTATGAAGACATGTGGAAATTCCTGAAAATATGAATATGAGGAACACATGCTATTAAACTGCATTCAAAATTGCACTCCTAATAGCCAGACTATGGAATCGAAACATGCCCACTGGGACATCTCGGGGAGCAGAGGTTTTCTATGTTTGGCATGCTATAGAATCAGAATCAACTGTAAGGTTTATCCAAATGCATGTTCTTGAGCCATAACCCCGTTCTGATTGAACCAGAATCCCAGGCAAGGATTTCAGGAATCTGCCTTTTTTTTTTTTTTTTTTAACAACTCCCCTCAGTGGTTTTTATTCCCACTAAAGACAGAGGACACAGCGATATAAATTTGGGGACTCAGAACTGGGTTCTAAGTCTGGTCCTGAGGATGATGACATCTTTGGAAGATGTCCCTCATCTAAGCGATGTCCTTGCTGAGGGCTGAATGTGGGACTGGTATTCACATGCCCACAACCCTGTAGAGAACAGAGAAATAATCCTGACAGAAGTAAAGCAAAGAACATGTCACATTCTCACCGCACCTTGACTTTCTCAGCTGTAAAATGTAGACGATCCCAGCTGGTTGTGCAAGACTCAGACAAGAAGAGGCAGACATGGAGAGCAATTAGCAGAGGGTCTGGCACAGCCTAAGTGCTCAAAAGATGATATATTCTTCCATGTCAGTATCTATTGATCCATCTATATGGTTGCGTATAAATTTACCAAGTATACAAACAGATGCAGCAAAACATGGTAAATTGCCCTCCTTTCTGGGCATCTGAAACTTTAACCCATCAGAGCTCAGGAATACAGCAAGCAACCTAGCCTACAGCTTACCAGGCTGAGAAACAATGCTTCCTTTTGTGAACCAGAGCTTAGGAACCAGCTTAAGACTACCTGACTCCCTCTTTCCCTGGCATATCCAATCCATCACCAAGTCCCTTAGGTATCACAGTATTTGTTCTTATTGTTCAGTTCCTCAGTTGTGTCCAACTCTGCAATCCCATGACTGTAGCATGCCAGGCTTCCCTGTCCTTCACCATCTCCTAGAGCTGGCTCAAACCTATTGAGGCAGTGATGCCATCCAACCATCTCATCCCTCTGTCATCCCCTTTTCCTCAATCTTTCCCAGCATCAAGGTCTTTTCCAATGAGCCAGCACTTCGAGTCAGGTGGCCAAAGTATTGGAGCTTCAGCTTCAGCATCAGTCCTTCTAATGAATATTCAGGGTTGATTTTCCTTTAGGATGGACTGGTTTGATCTCCTTGCTGTCCAAGGGATCTCAAGAGTCTTCTCCAACACTAAAGTTCGAAAGCATATCCAACCCAAATACTTCTTAGCCCCTCCACACGGGACCACCATGGCTTGGACCAGCCCCAGCTTGTGGAAGACAATGCCTCCTTCTGGGTCCCCTGACTGCAAAATTGCTCCCAGCCAACACTCTCTCCAAACAGCAGGCCCCTGCTCCGAGCCCATCAATGCAGGGTTGCCAGCAAATAAAAGTACAGAATGCCCAGTTATGTCCAAACTATACAATTAACCATGGTTTATCTGCAATTCAAATTTAACTGGCTGTCCTGTATTTTATCTGGCAACTTTTATCAATGGCTTTCTGCTGCACTTGGAATCAAAACGAATCTCCGGACTAGCATTTGCAAGCCTCACACCACTGGCATCGGCCTCAGGCTCTGCTCTCACCTCCTGCTTTCATTGTTCCCTGAGCATATCTGTCTTGCAGCCTCAGGATGGCTACACTTGTCATTCCCTCCGTCTGTGACGTTCTTCTCTCAGACCTTTGCTTGGTTCTAGCCCTGGCTCCACTCAGCCCTTTACAGTAAGTATTCTACACATGAATGAGCTCTGCTCCGAGAACGAGTTTGTAAGTCTGATTTGTTCATAAGTAAGTCCAATAAAATTAGCCTAGATACCCAACTAATACAATCAGCTGTAAAATACTGCACTATAATAGGGTTTATCATACTTTTCACACAAAGAACAAACACAAAAATAAAAATTTTCTATTTATACACTTTTCATTTTCAGTAATTTTTGTTGATATATATATACACATATAAAATTAAATTTGTATATGCATAACTATTTTGTATTCAAACACACACTATTCACTCAACAAATTTTTTTGAGGATCTGCTATGAAAACATTTTTGATCTTATAGTACAGTATCATGCAGCCATGGAATTGAGATGCTTGCTCCTTGGAAGAAAAGCTATGACAATCCTAGACAGTGTAATAAGAACCAGAGACATCATTTTGCCAACAAAGTTTCATATAGTCAAAGCTATGGTTTCTCCAGTAATCATGTAGGCATGTGAGAGTTGGACCAGAAAGAAGGCTGAACACCAAAGAACTGACACTTTTGAACTGTGGGGCTGGAGAAGACTCTTGAGAGTCCCTTAAACAGTGAGATCAAACCAGTCAATCCTAAAGGAAATCAACGCTGAATATTCCTTGAAAGAACTGATGCTGAAGCTCCAATACTTTGGCAAAGAGTATACCTGATATATACTCTAATACCTGATGCAAAGAGCCAACTCATTGGAAAAGACTCTGATGCTGGGAAAGATTGAGGGCAGGAGGATAAGTGGGTAACAGAAGATGAGATGGCTGGATGGCCTCACTCACTCAATGGACATGAGTTTCAGTCAACTCCAGGAGAGAGTGAAGGAGAGGGAAGTGTGGCATGCTCCAATCCATGGGGTTGCAAAGAGCTGGACACGACATAGGGACTGAACAACACTCACACAGTAACATGAAAAGTACAGCAGTACCGTACAACAGCTGGCATACAGGGGCTGGCATCAAGTGAGCAGTCAAGAAGGGTTACTGACTGGAGGAGGGAGAGGAGGTGGGAGATGGCAGAGCTGAAGGATCCTCAGCAATAGGAGACGGAGGGAAATTTCATCACAACCGACACTGATGGCACAGGTTCCTTGCTAGAACCAGGTGCATATGTGCATCTTTGAAATCATAACTTGAATGTTCCTACGTAGGGGATTTTTTAAGATATAAGTTTATTTTAATTGGAGGTTAATTACTTGAAAATATTGTATTGGTTTTGCCATACGTCAACATGAATCCGCCACAGGTACACATGTGTTCCCCATCCTGAACCCCCCCTCCCTGCTCCTTCCCCACACCATCCCTCCGGGTCATCCCAGTGCACCAGCCCCAAGCATCCAGTATCATGCATCGACCCTGGACTGGCGATTCGTTTCATATATGATATTATACATGATTCAATGCCATTCTACCAATGTAGGGGATTTACTGTAATCTAATATGGCCTCTTCAAAGACATTCTCCCTCAGGGTCTAGCTCTATCTTATTATTTTATAATATTCATTGCTAGTGGACAGAATTTCTTATCATTGCCCTTACTGGGAAGCAAGTTTTATGAGGATAGAGCCTCTCTTAGTTAGCTCCTCCCAGAGCTGAGGAGCATGGGTGGCACATAGTGGGTACAAAATAAATAATCATGGAATGAAGGAATGTTGGAGAAGGCATTGCATTCCACTCCACTCATGAGAGCCCCACAGAAGCTGTGTGAGCTGGAAACACCTGGCAGGTGGAAGACGGGCAGGTGGCAGTTCAGAAGTGTACATGAACTCACGTACAGTTCATGTTGGGAAAGTGGCAGGGCAGGAGGGGGCTGGGAGGCAGTAAGGGGACCTGTTTGTCAGGGAAGTCTCATGCCAACCGGGATGCCTATCTAAATAGCAAAGATATCTCAATGCCAATCCTTGGCCTATTCTTCCTCAAAAAGAAGGGCTCTCACATAGAAAACAAACTAAGGGTTACCAAAGTGGAAAGGCATGGGGAGGGATAAATGAGGAGTTTGCGATTAACAGATACACACTGCTGCTGCTGCTGCTGCTAAGTCGCCTCAGTTGTGTCTGACTCCGTGTGACCCCAGAGACAGCAGCCCACCAGGCTCCCTTCTCCCTGGAATTCTCCAGGCAAGAACACTGGAGTGGGTTGCCATTTCCTTCTCCAATGCATGAAAGTGAAAAGTAAAAGTGAAGTCACTCAGTTCTGTCTGACTCCCAGCAACCCCATGGACTGCAGCCCACCAGGCTCCTCCGTCCATGGGATTTTCCAGGCAAGAGCACTGGAGTGGGGTGCCACTGCCTTCTCCAAGACACACATTACTATCTGTGAAATAGATAATCAACAAATACCTGCAAAACAGCACAGGGAACTATATTCAGTACCTTGTAATAATCAACAATAGAGAAGAATTTGAAGAAAATATATACATATGTATGTAAAACTGAATCACTTTGCCCTGTTGCAGCTGCTGCTAAGTCGCTTCAGTCATGTCTGACTCTGTGCGACCCCATAGACGGCAGCCCACCAGGCTCCCCGATCCCTGGGATTCTCCAGGCAAGAACACTGGAGTGGGTTGCCATTTCCTTCTCCAATGCATGAAAGTGAAAAGCGAAAGTGAAGTCGCTCAGTTGTGTCCGACTCTTACCAACCCCATGGACTGTCCATGGGATTTTCCAGGCAAGAGTACTGGAGTGGGTTGCCATTGCCTTCTCCGCCATTTCCTCTAACAGGAGCAAATACAGAGTGAACCCAGAGGACGCTCAAGCAGCCATGCTCCATCCTCTGCTCCTGTCCATCGTGCCATGGGAGGCCCCACAGATCCTGGGGCTCATGTCATGCTGTGCATCTGGGGCCGACTTCAAACCCTGCTGGAATTTCAGGATTTGGTTTGGCAAATTTCAAGAAAGGAAAAAAACACTGAGATGAGACAGAGATGGAGGAAAGAAAGGAGAAAAAAACCCCCCAAAACAGGCATGGAGCAGAGGGCTAGGAGGAGAGATTTAGGGAGACAAAAAGGGAAGGGGAAATCTTTGGGGGAAAAAAAACAAATAAAAAGGGAAGGAGAAACATATGTGGGGGAGTCCAAAAAGTAGAAGAGACAAAGGAAAGAAGATGGAGGAGCTGGACCAAGTCCCCAAGACAAGGGATAAGTAGAAACACGAAGAGAAAAAACAAAAAGGATAATTAAAATGGAGAGAAAATATGAATCAATATTTTAAATGCATATAATGTACATCTTTCACAATGAATGTTAAAGAACGTTTGCCCATAGATGTTCAATACATGTCATTGCCCCAAGCACTAGATGCTTCCATGGGTAATCCTGTCATGGTGTGAAGGGTGAAGCCAGGCAGGCTAGGGCCAAACACAGCCTTCATCCTATAATAGCGCTATGACTTTGAGCAAGTTGGCGGACCTCTCCAGGTCTCAGTTTCCTCATCTACACTGAGGATAACAGTTTTGCCCCCTGGGTGGTACTGAGGATTGAATGCACACATGTTGAATGAGTAAGTGTCATATAATCATCAGAGCTACCCAAGTTTACACGACTGCCCTGATCACTTCATCCTGCCAACAACTCCATAAGGAGATACCCGTATCCCCAGTTAACCCTTGACGATGCTGGTACCCCAGTTAATACACCCAATAAGCAGCAGGAGATGGAACTCAAACACACTTCAGGCTCCTTGGACTACAGACCACAGGGGAGGGGAAGAAGGGAAGGAGAGCATGTGAAAGAGAAAAAAAACAAAAACAGAGGGAGAAGCATCACTTTCTCTTTAGGTGAAATGGAAGACATTGAGAAGGCAAAGAAACCAGAGAAGAGGAAGAGATAAAGACCAGAGACCCTGCCTCGGAACTTCTTCAAAGCATGCGGATCCCTTCCTACTTCCAGAAGTTGCATTAGAGCTGATGAAGCATCAGGCCCCACAGCCCTCTCCTGGGGAGCACCCAGCTTGATTGTGCAGCCCTGGCAATTGCAAGCATCACCCTTTGGCTTGAGAGCAGAGTAAATTTGCGGTGGACGTTACCAAGAGAAAATAAATACTGAAACTCCACAAGGACTCCATGCAACGGCTTTCCAAAGTCCAGCCATGTGCTGTAAGCAGATGTGGAGTCAGCCCCGACTGCAAAATCTGAATTCAATTGACATTTTCAGAGAGGAGGTGTGGGGGAGAGATGAGGTCGCTGGTCAGGAAGAATGGTTTCATACCTTTCTAAAAGATGGGAGGAAGGCAGAATTAAAAATAGATTTGTTGTTGCCGTAACACTGCAAGCCACACACATGACATTGATCAGAGAGAATCCACGTGGCTGAGTATTGGACATGGAGGTACCAGTGGACTCATTTCTCACCCACAAATATTGACTGTGCAGTAAGAAAGCCTGCGAGTCCAAGACTGGATCATGGACCTTCATAGGCCAGCAAGCAAATCAGCAAGCAAAATCCATGCCTCTCGGCTCACATCCACCCATCGCTCATACAAACTCAGACACAAAAACTGACCAAGCCCCCCAATAACCTCTCCTAAGCTTCCCAGTGTGTCCTGGCCACTCCTAACAAGCATGGGCAAAGGCTATGACTCCTCTCAACATTGAGCCTGGCCCAACTCTCTGGGCCAGCCCCTTGATGGTTCTGATGTGGACACAATGTGAGGCCCTTAAGGAACCAGGGAGAGAGAGAGTCTAGGAGGGACCCACCCTGTTCATCTCCAGGTAGCACCAAGAATTCTGGGGGAGCAGGCTTCTTCCCTCCTCTGCACCCACATCCCTTCTTCTGTGTCGTAGCTTCTGTCACACACCTTTAAAGGCAAGCATCTCCCTTATTCCAGTAATTCATTCCTTTAAATACAATGTCCTGAGTCACAAAGCTAACAGGGAACCAATCTCCCATAATTTTCAATGGGAAAAGTTCTAATTAAAATTATAAATTTAGATTGTAATTGAAACTTAACAATGCATTCGATGTGAAGCCAACTCTCCCCTCCCAATTTCCTAACATGAAATAAAGACATCGTAAACATCCAACACCTGTGCAGAAGCGACAAATTCTCCTGTGAGGATGTAAAGTGTTTACAACGCTGCTTCCTGATCAGAACAGTCTCCGTGCGACTGTCAACCTGCAGTTGCGCCTGGCCATTCTCAGTGCTGGCAGCACGCACATCCCTGGCTTGCTCAGGCTTGGAGGTGTCTGAGTGTCTGTTAGGATGTGCGTGCGTGCGTGCTCAGTTGTGATCTGACTCTTGGCGACCCCATGGACTGTAGCCCACCAGGCTCCTCTGACCAGGGAATTTCCAGGCAAGAATACTGGAGAGTGTTGCCATTTCCTTCTCCAGGGGATCTTCCCAACCCAGGGATCAAATTCACATCTCCTGTGTTGGCAGGCAGATTTTTTTTTTTACCACTGAGCCACCAGGGATGCTCCAGAGTGTCTGTAGACAATTCCAATTTTCTACCAACTGGATCTGGTCTAGGTCTTATCTATTGTATTATTTTAAGTATATTGATTTTCACAAATAAAAATTATCTCTATATAAGTATCATCCTCAAAATACACTACTGAGATATGTACTTTCCATTGTAAAGCAACTATTTAATGCAATAAAAATTAATTAAAAAATAAAAGGAAGTGTAGACATGTATTTTCATATCTAGCCACCAGGCTCATTTCTCATGTCAGTTTTTTATAAAATTCCCTGCAGTTTAATCACCCAAATTAAAGAGTGAGAAAAACATTCATAAAAAAGTTTTCCACCAAAACAAAACAAAAAAAGATACGCACTTTCTACAAAGTATTGAAAAAAAGGAGGGGAGCAATAATATTACCTGCAGTCCACAAAAGATAGAAGAATCCAAATATTCATCCAAAGATGAATGGATAGACAAAATGCAGTACATACATACAAGGGAGTATCACTCAGCCTTGAAAAGAAAGGAAATTCTGATATATGCTACAATGTGGAAGAACCTTAATGATACTCTTCCAAGTAAAATAAGCCAGACTTGACAAATAATGCATGATTTCACATATGTGAGGAACTTAGAATAGGCAAACTGATGGAAAGAAAATAGAACTGCAGTTACCAGGGGCTGGGGGAGGGGAAATGAGGAACTACCATGATGAAACAGTTTTGGATATGAAATCTGGTGATGGTTACACACGGCTGTGAACGTACTTAATGCCAGGGAGCACACTTACTGACTGAGCTAGCACATGTTATGTTATGTTTGTATATATATATATATGTTTTGTTTTTGCAACCCCAAGAGGCATGTAGGAGCTTAGCTCCCCAACCAGGGATGTAACTCATGCCCCCTGTAGTGGAAGCATGGAGTCTTAACCATTGGACTGCCAGGGAGGTCCCTATGTTTTATTTTATGACAATTAATTAAGAGGCACTCTACTTGGAAAACCTCAACCCAGAAGCATGCTGTAGGTTGCATGTTATCAATATCTGGATCTAGTGAATTTGGAATGAAGTTTTCTTGGTGACAGAGCAGCTTGTTAAATGGCATATGGACTGTTGGAAAAGAGGGCTCATTGGTGAGACAAGGTTTTTAAGCAATGTGGAGTGGATAATATTTTACAGGTTCTCTCCTCCTTTTCATAAGCAGACTGAACATCTAGAGAGACTAGAGTCAGCAGCCTTAGTGATGTCATCCCAGGGGTGATTGCTAAGCAGTCTTGTTTTCAGACTCTGTTTGGAAAGACCTCTGTTTGCCTGACATGAGCTATTAATAATAATGTGAGAGTTATGGACCCTATAATAACGCCATGCCTGCCTCTTGTTAGCCTGTCTGTGAGGCCCTGGCCAGAGCATCTAAAATGATCTAAGGCAGAGAGGTGGATAGAATCATCTGAGGACTGTTGACTAATGAATATAGTGAGAGTGTAGTGGGATGCTAACCCTCTTTCACCTCAAACCTTTTGGCCACTGGTGTTACCAAACAAAATCATTCAAGATTTTTTCATGACTGAATTGATTTAGGTAAATTCATACAAAAAGAAAGAAAGAAATAGGGGGACTTCCCTGGTGGTCCAGTGGCTAAGACTCCACGCTCCCAAAGCAGGGGGCCTGGGCTGGATCCCTGGTAAGGGAACTAGATCCCACGTGCTACAGCAAGATTTGGCATGCCAAAACAAAGATAGAAGATATTGTGAGCTGTAACCAAGACCCAGGGCAGCCAAATATATATACATATATATATAAATAGAGATAGGATTAGGTAGTCCTTTGGTCTTTTCCAACTATAAAGTTAGTCACTCAGTCGTGTCCAACTCTTTGTGACCACATGGAGGGTAGCCCACCAGGCTCCTCTGTCCATGGGATTCTCCAGCCAAGAATACTGGAGTTGGTAGCCATTCCTTTTCTCCAGGAGACCTTTCTAACTCAGGTTCAGTCCCTGGGCTTGCAATGCAGGGTCCTGGCCTTGCAGGCAGATTCTTTACCATCTGGCTATTAACCTCATCTCTGAAATAGCTGGTTGTAGTCTTTGCATGGCTGGCCCTGACTCTGGGGTGCAGAGACTGGGATGGCGGGGTGGGGGTGGGGTGGGAAGAAATCAGAGTTCGGGATTATCATTCAAGAGTAAGAGTAGTAGTTAGCTTCTTACTGGGCATCATCTGTGGAAGGATCCTCTATCCAGACTTGATCTTCAATTTCAGCTATTTTAGTTACCTACATTTTTGAGTTTTTTTTTCCCCCCTGGTGGTCTCCATCCAGTTCAGTAAAAATCACTTTGTCCCATAAAGACACCACCCTTATGGTGGAAAGTGAAGAACTAAAGAGCCTCTTGATGAAGGTGAAAGAGGAGAGTGAAAAAGCTCATTTGAAACTCAACATTCAAAGAACTAAGATTATAGAATCCGGTCCCATCACTTCATGGCAAATAGATGGGGAAACAATGCAAACAGTGACAGACTTTATTTTCTTGGGCTCCAAAATCCCTGCAGATGATGACTGCAGGCATGAAATTAAAAGATGCTTGCTCCTTGGAAGAAAAGTTATGATCAACCTAGACAGCATATTAAAAATCAGAGACATTACTTTGCCAACAAAGGTCCATCTAGTCAAAGCTATGGTTTTCCCAGTAGTAGTGTATGGATGTGAGAGTTGGATTATTAAGAAAGCTGAGCATGGTAGAATTGATGCTTTTGAACTGTGGTGTTGGAGAAAACTCTTGAGAGTCCCTTGGACTGCAAGATCAAAACAGTCAATCCTAAAAGAAATCAATTCTGAATATTCGTTGGAAGGACTGATACTGAAGCTGAAACTGCAATACTTTGGCCACCTGATGCGAAGAGCCAAATCATTAGAAAGGACTCTGATGTTGGGAAAGATTGAAGGCAGGAGGAGGAGGAGATGACAGAGGACAAGATGGTCAGATGGCATCACCAACCTAATGGACATGAGTTTGAACAAACTCTGGGAGATGATGGACAGGGAAGCCTGGCATGCTGCCGTCCATTGGGTCACAAAGAGTTGGACATGACTGAGCAACTGAACAACAGCTATCCAGCTCAGCAAAAATCACTTTGTCCGATAAAGTAGTGTCAGAGAACTGGAGTGACCTTAACCAACTGGTACCTGAGGCAGGAGAGGAAGGAACCAGTCATTCTGTGATTTTTTTAAAGACTTTTCCCCCCTAACATTTTATGAAAGTTTTCAAATATACAGTAAAGGTAAAAGAATTTTACAGTGGACATGAAAATCCCCACATGTATATTCTACCATTATTAACATCTTGTCATACTTGCTATATCATACCTACCCATTCTTCTCACCATCCATCAACCCATTTTAAAAATGTATTTCAAAACAGTACGTTAGTCATCAGCTCATTATTATTCTCTAGACACTTTGGTATGTATTGCATTGACTAGGGTTTGATAAAATTACATACAACGAAATGCACAGGCCAACCACTAGGTGAGTTTTGACAAATGTCTATACCTATATAACTCAAATCACTTTTAAGATACAGACCATATTGGGGTAATGATGTAATTCACTCAACCCACTTCCCACTTAATCTCTGCCTACACTCCCCATATGCAACCACTTTTAAATTTATTTCCATTATAAATTGGTTTTTCCCATCCCAAAACTTCATTCACTAGGATTCAAAGTATATAATCTGTTGGGTATGCCTTTTTCAGAGTGTAACATTTATGAGATATATCCACGTTGTTGCATTTATCGGCTGTTTCTTTGTACTGCTCAATGAATGATACACCATTGTATTAATAAATCACTACCACTCTCTTATTGATGAGCCCCTGGTCTGTTTGCAGTTCTGGCAATGACTACAATTCAAACTGAAGATTCAGAAGGCAGGTGTCTGTTTAGTTTTATAAGAAACTGCCAGTTTTCAAAATAGATGATCCATTTTATACTCCTACTGATAAAGTATGAGAGTTACAGTTGTGCCACATCCTTACCAATATTTGATGTCAATCTTTTTAATTGTAGCCATTCTGGTGGGTTTGTGGAAGCATCTTGTCATAGTTTTTCCTACCTTTCTGTGGGGTCCTCAAACTTTTTCTTTGAATAGAATTCCATTGATTTGCTTATGGTGTTTCTCAATGTGTCTCTTCATATGGCTTTTTGAGCGGCTGCTCTGAATATTGCATTATATCCACAAAACTTAGCAACACCTCCTGGGGCAGACATTTTACCAGTTTGAGCAAAGTGCAGAAACCTTACCTCTCTTTGCATCCCTTTATTCTCTCCCATTTACAATCGAACTGGTTTAATATTTCCCTGACATACATTGAAAGCCACATCAGACATTTTCAAAATGCCTTTATATCTTGGACACCTACTGTGAAACTTAGTTTCCAACAAGCAGACACACCTGTGTTAGATTGGATTAAAAAATGAGCAACAGGAGGTAGGGCAGCTCTTCCATTGCCTTGAGTCTTTCCTGGCAAGGAAGAGAGGCTTGGTTTTTTCAGAGCATCTGTAGTTAGATCCCCACGTCCAGTCCTGAACTTCACGAGAGCCAAGAAACACTGCCTGAACTGCCCTCGCAGATGTCTGAAGACAAGCTACTCCTTATGGGAAGAGCGGTCCCAGGGGCTTCTTAACCACAGTTTCCCCGGTGGTCTGGTTCTGGGTGGTTCCCAGAACTGCTCCTCCCAGCTCAGCTGAGAGTCAGTGTCTGCAGCCTCTCCTAGAATTCTGCAAGGCACCTAATAATGACCGTAAATCCTTTTCTGCTTAAACTCATGCATTCTCTAGTCTGTAACTGAACTCTGATAGACAGAGTCCCATGACTAATTACTGGCAGAGCAGGGATCAAAACCTGATCTCTGTTCTTTCTTCTACTGTGCACTGCTGGAGTCTCTCTCTTGACAACGTCCTTCAAAGGAGAGAGTTGAAAGTCCCATACTCTATTTTGAGAACATGCGCTGGGAATGAAATGTTTGTATTACTATGTCATTTCCTTTGCCCACTTTCCCACACCCGCCGTCATCATTACCTGGGTTGGACCCAGACACTGTGGGTACTTCCCAGACAGCACAATGGTGATAGCCATGGGGACATTTTTCTGCTGTGCCTCACTATGGGGATCTGAATTAATCAAGACATGTGTTTCTTTGAAGATTAAACTCACTCTAGTAAACAGAGAAGGATGTAATCTAAAGTGGTTTCCCATACTCACCTGCATGTGGACAAACCCTGAACTTGGAACTCAAAGATCTGAAATTGCAGTCCACCTATATCCCAACATGGGTTACTGATCAACCCCCCCCCCCCTTTTTCTTTTCTGAACTTCCACTGCTCCAGCCTCTTTGCCTTCCTTGATGTGATAAACACACTTGGTCTCTGTGGCCAGTTCCTGACACACTGCATCTTAAACCTTTGGAGTTCTGGAATGATGAGGGTCTTACATATGCTAATGAGTTGACTGGTGGCTGGGTACCCCTAGGTAGCTTGAGGATTGGGTGTGGTCACCAAAAAGACCATGGTAAGATTAGAGAGTTGCAACTTTCAGCCCTACCAGGCCCGCAATATCCAGGAAGAGTTGAGGGGCTAGAGGCTTAGTTAAGCACCAGGGGCCAGTGATTTAATCAATCATTGCTGTACAATGAACCTCTATTATTGTATTGTCCAGTCGCTCAGTTATCTATAACCCCCCTAAAGGACAGGGTTCAACACAGCTTCTGGGTTGACAGAGTAGGTCCTAAGAGAAGGATGCCTAGAGAGCATGTAAGAGTATGCAACCTCTGCCCCCACCATACCATGTCCTTAAGTTGTTTCCTTGAACAGTAAACTAGGATAGTAAGTAGAGCACTTTCCTGAGTTCCAGGGGAGAGAGGTGTAGAAACCCCCTGAATTTATACCCAATTGGTCAGAAGGACAGATGCCAACCTGAGATATGTACTGAAGTCTTGTGGAATGAGGCCCTTAATCAGTAGTAGAAGAACACAGCTGGAGTGAAGAGAGTTGGAAAACTGGTGTGGGATATAACCCCCATGTATATGGTGTCAGAAATGTAGATAAAAATTGTGTTGACTTGCTGTTCCTCCAATAAGACAAGCATATTCCTGCCATGGAACCTTTGCACCTGCCATTTCCTCTGGTTAGAACCTGCATCCTTGTTATCTGTATGGCATGTACTTCATTTCACTCTAGTGTTTACTCAAAAAGCCTTCCCTAATAACTGGCATGACTTCCCCAATGGCTCAGCAGATAGAGAATCTGCCTGCAATGCAGGCAATAGGAGATGTGGCTTCCATCTCTGGGTCAGGAAGATACCCTGGAGGAGTAAATGGCAACCCACTCCAGTATTCTTGCCTGGGAAATCCCATGGATGGTGGAGCCTGGTGGGCTACAGTACAAAGGGTTACAAAGAGTTGGACACAACTGAGCATAACATGAATGAAAAAATGAATACCTGGCATATCCTGACTTACTGTTCTTCTTATAGCACATATGTGATTCAGTCTTATGACCAGTCTTCCTTCGGTATATGTGGGGGATTGGTGCCAGGACTCCCCCCACATCATACCAGGAATATCAAAATGCTTGAGTCCCGTATATAAAATGGTGTAGTGTTTGCATATAACCTATACACATCCTTCTCTATACTTAAAATCACTTCTAGGTTATATATCTTAGAATATATCACTTCTTATTGTATCTAATACAATGTAATTGCTAATTAGTTACTGGCCTATGGAAAATCCAAGTTCTAGCTTCTTTGAATTTTCTGGAATTTTCTTCCCAGAATCTCTCTGATCCAAGGTTGGTTGAATCCAGAGATGTGGAACGCACAGTAACAGATGGCCAGAGGTAGCTATTTTCCATGTCAGTATTCCCAGTGCTTAGAATGACGACTGGCACATAGGAGTTCAGTGAATGTGAGGAATGAACTCAAGCTGCCTGTCTGAATGTTTAAAGGGGACCCAAGGGTCCCACCTCTAAACATGAGGTCACAAGGCTGACTTTTAACAACCATCATAAATACTGAGATGGATTATATGAAAAGCTATAACAGTGAAACACATCTGGCAGATAGTTTTGAAAATTTACTGATTCTAGGACAAACTGGTTTTAACATTGAAAACACCTCTGAAGTCAAGCAGCCAACAGCAATAACCAGTGACCACACAGCAGTGGTGCACAGCTTGCACATTCAGAAATAGGTGGACAACAGGTGTTGGGGCCCCAGGAACATCTGGCAGTTGATGGGTGAAGGGGGTTCTCTCTTGTAACTCTGGGCACCAAATGCTTGTGGGAAGGGGCAGGTGGAGGGTCAGATGTGTTTGCAACATTCCCAAAAGAGGAGCCAAGAGTAGGCTTGCTCGACTACAAAGTGGGCATAAGGGCCTTCTTCGTGGGATTCTTATAAGAAACCTGATACTCACAATAATGCGGAGGACAGTACGATGGAGAAAACACAGATGGCAATGACTCTGAGTAGAGGAGGAATTCCAAAGAGTGAGGCTCAACGTGAGGAAGCTTTAAGAATACGTGAACCAACATGTTTGCCCATATTTTCCTTCATACGTAGGCAGAGCAGTAAAATATGATAAAAACCCGTCTGATTAGGTCTAAAAGAGCTCTTTCAATAAATATAAAAGATTCAAATGGATGAGAAAGCATTGTGTCACAGCTTAATTAAAAGCCATTTAAAATTTCTTGGCTTAAGATAAAATGATGGTGCATCTTACAATTGGCAGTGTCTAAGATTAGGTGATATAGGAAATTTGTTTGAGAAAGAAATTGGCAACAAAAATTCTAACACACTCTTGACCCTAAGTATTTTTCTCCTGGTTTATCCATTGACTTAATTTTCCTGTATTTAACCCCTGTGTCTATTTTCAGGGCTGATTTATATCATGCATTTCAATGGGGGGAAGAAGCAAATCTGAGTGTTTCTCAAGGATAATGATCTCTTGAAGAATTGTCCTAAGGCTAGCAGGATCAGTGTCATCTGGCAGTTTTTTAGAGATGCACACCCTTAGGTCCTCCCATGCGCACGTGCTAAGTTGCTTCAGTCGTGTATGACTCTATGACCCCATGGACCATAGTCCACCAGGCTCCTCTGTCCATGGGGTTTCTCCAGGCAAGAATACTGGACTGGGTTGCCATGCTCTTCTCCAGGGGATCTTGCCAACCCAGGGATCAAACCCACATCTCTTGTGTCTCCTGCACTGGCAGGTGGTTTCCTCACCACTAGCACCACCCGGGAAGCCCCAGGCCCTCCAAAGTCCTTCTAATCAGAAATCATGGGGAGAGGGAGTTATTGTAAACAGTTTTCCAGTTGATTTTGATGCACTCTAGTGTTTAAGAGGCCCTATTTCAGGAAAATCACGAATTACCATATACCAGCAGCTTGATCACTCAAGTTTAACTACTCACTGAAGTTTAATTAGAACATTCTGAGAATGCATCCTATGCCAGGCACCATGTGAGGGCGTGCAACTCAGAAAACCAAGTGGTCAGGAAGACCACTCGGAGGCAGTTTGCCTGCTGAGATGTGTGCCCATCCTCGCCTTCTCCCTGCTTCTTCTTGGCTGCTGGTCTGCAAGGACACTGATGCCCATGAGCCACACTGGACACGCAGATGCCTTGGCTCAGAGCTGAGGATGGCAAAACTGCAGGATAGCATTCTGGGATCTGAACACACTATGAGGCTACCACGCCACCCGACACTGCCCGCACCCTGACTTCTTGGATGGGAGAGAGAAACCAGCTTCCTTCTGGTGAAACCACTGTTACAGGGGACCTGCTGTCATATGCTACAGAGCCGAATTGTCACTGGTGTGCCACTCTTTCCATCGGCCTCTTTCTGTTCTGCAAAACTCCAGGTTCTTCTTGCTGAATACCTCAGCTCCCTCTTCCCATCTTCCCCTCCATCCACAGTTGTTGTTCTTGAGAACATTCTCATAGACCCACCCAACCCTTTAGGCTGACACCAAAATAAGGCCATCTTTCCCAAGCGTCTTCACCCACACACCCTGTAGTATTCCCCCTCTACACTTCACTGCTCAAAGTAAGGCCCAGGGAGTTTGTCGGAAAAGCAGACTCTCAGGCTTACCCCAGGCTTATGAATCAGAGCCTGCATTTTGACAAAATCCCAGGAAATGTGTCTATGTCCATCACAGCTTGAGAGACATTATTGTCACCATCATCTTCACTTACAGTTGCTCACCGCAGACCACAGACTGGGAGATGCAGGCTCTGGCTACACCCTCTCCCCTCCCCTGGGTCTCTCACTCTTTGTCAATCTTTGCTACAACTCTAAATGCCACCTAGACCACCCTGAATTGCTACTCATTCTTTCATGGACAAAATAATTACATGCCCTTTTTTTTTTTCTTCCTAATTCCCTCTGCCTGGGATGCCCTCTGAAGCCTCTGAATACCTATGGATCCCCTCATTCACCTTTCACCGTGCTCTCAGTTCAGATGCCACCTCCATGGGGATTTTGGGGAGAGAGGCCAAGTCTTCCACGTCAGCAAGGTGGTACAGCAGTGGGCTCTGGAGCCCATGCCATCTACTAGAGTAACTTAAAACACCTGAGGCATTTTCTCTCTGCCTCCCTTTCTTTACCTGTAAGACTCAGACAACAATGGGACTCTATGTACCATGGGGCAGTTCTACAAATTCGAAGAGGTGCTGGAGTTAACGCATTTGGAACAATGCTTGATACCTAGCCAGTGTCAGTGTTAGTTGCTCAGTCATGTCCGACCCTTTGCAACCCTGTGGACCATAGCCCACCAGGCTCCTCTGTCCACTGAATTCTCCAGGCAAGAATACTGGAGTGGGTTGCCATTCCCTTTTCCAGAGATCTTCCTGACCCAGGAATCGAACCTGGATCTCCTGCATTGCAGGCAGATTCTTCACGATAATAACCACTTAATAAATGCTAGACATAATCCTGGACACCAAGCCCTAGCGTGGGAGCAGACACACAGTGGGTTCTCAATAAACATTGACTGGATCGAACTTACAGTTTCTGCATTGACATTGTGCCTCAATTTTTGCTGGGCTCATAAGTCTATCATACCAGCTTTTCTTCACAGCCGAGAAAAAAGCCCAAATCCACCCCCCACAGGGACATTATTTAGATGAAAGAACATTTTCTGCAGCCATCCAGTCCTCAGAGCCTCACCAAGAAATAGAAAAGCAAAGCAATATAAATGTTAATAGAAATTGTCTCTCTGCTCTAACTTAGGCTGCTCTCCCGCAGCCCAACAACGAGGGAATCAGATGGCAGAAGGGACAGGAAAATAAGGGACTTGGACGTACTGAAGCCCAACGGACTTCAGGTCCTGGGAAGAAATGCAATTCCAGGCCAACAAGGAATAGAAATTAGGACAAGAGGCTTCTCCTCAGGAATGTCTTCAAGGTGGGAGTCGTGCTCCTACCCTGGTCCCCTGAATACCCATCAGTCAGTGCCTAAGAAGTGCAGCCCTAAGTCTACATGGTAGGAATGAGAAAGCAATTATAGTGCAGTCCTTGTCTGCAAGGGTGACTGAGACAAACTGACATCTATAGTACAGTGTGAGATAATGCTACTAAGGGTACAGGCGCAAGATGTTAGGTAAGCAAGGAGAGGTGCATTACCCGACCAATGAGACAGGAGAGGAAAGAGGTTCAAGAAAGTCTTCTTACAAGGAAGACCCTGAGGCTGGGTTCTGAAGGGTGAACAGGAGTTGGCCTGGCAAAGAAGGCAGGAAAATTCATTTGAAGCAGCAAAAAATGAGGCACAAAGACTGGGGACACATTATGGTAGGCTGAGTAATAGTCCCCAAAGATGCCTAAGTGCTAATGCCTGGAATTTGTAGGTGTTAATTACATGGCAAAAGGGACTTTGTAGGTATGACTAAGATTGTGACATGCAATTATCCCGGAGTATCTGGCTGGATCTGATATAGTCACAAAATGCTTGTAGAGAGAGGCAGAAAGAGTCAGCATCAGAGAAAAAGTCACTGTACTAACAGAAGCAGGGATTGAAGAAATGCACTTCACAGATGAAGGATGGCGCCACAAGCCAAGAAATGCAGGCAATCACATGAAGCTAAGAAAGAGCAAGGCAATGGATTCTCCCCCCAGAGCTTCCGGAAGAAACCAGCCCTATGGACACCTTGACATTATCCAGGAAAGACTGATGCTGGACTTCAAATCTCTAGAAGAATAAATTTGTATTATTTTAAGTTGTTAAGTGTGTGGTCATTTGTTAGTGCAGCAAGAAATTAATATACATACATTGTTTAAGGTGCATCTTCACTAATGTTAAAGAAGCATGTCAGAAAGATGAAACCAGCTGAGGATGCAAGCCACAGGCCAAAGCATGAAAGGCTTTGTGTACCAGGCTGAATTATCTTCCAGGTGAAGCTGCTGCTAACAGATATTAAGTAGGGGGATGAGAGAATAAAATTGCTAAAGCTCCGAATCCTGAAACTTTGAGGCCTTAAATCTTGAGGAATTACCACATGTCTAATTTCCCACTTTATTGACTCGCATTTTTTCTCATGGGCTGTAATGAATTTAGGAAAAGAAGGAATAACCAACTGGTGGGTGTAACTATTTCCAATCCCGATTCCATTCAAATGTTTCTGAAGATGCATGCATGGCTATATTTGTAGAGCTGCAATCAAGGATGAGCGTGCATGAGCAGGCAGCTGGACTACACCAAAATTGGGAGTTTCCCCCCAGATTCTGGCCAGATGATTACTATATGTCTTAAAAGGCCTGAGGACTTCCCTGGGGGTCCAGTGGTTAAGAATCCTCCTACCAATGCAGGGGACACAGATTTGATCCCTGGTCTCGGAAGATCCCACGTGCTGCAGAGCGACTAAGTCTGTGCATCACACTACTGAGCCCAAGCAACCTAGAGCCCATGCTCTGCAACAAGAGAAGAACTTGAGAATGAGAAGCAATGAGAAGCTCGTGTACCACAATGAAGAGTAGCTGCCACTTGCCGCAACTAGAGAAAGTCTGTGTGAAGCAACAAAGACTCAGTGTAGCCAAAAATAAATCAGTTAATAAATTTAAAAAATTTTTAAAAAGGCCATGCACTCAAATAATCAACAGCCCCCTCCCGCACCTTTAGGAAGGGGGAAGGAACCTACACATTGAGCGCTGACTCAGGGCCACAAACGTGTGAACACCACCTCGGTGGATTCTGAGGATGGGCGACTGTCACCCTCCTGGGCACACACTAGGTGCCAGGGGCCCTGTGAGTCTCACGCGACCAAGCTCCATTCCCTGAGCACAAAGCCCACCAGAGAAACCAGGCACAGGAGACTATCCCTCTGTCTTGCGCCCCACAAGCCTCTGCCCAGGGTCTGCACACAGAACAGCCTAACACACACAAGTGCAGCAACCACCAGGCTCCCTGGCCCCCAGATCCTCTCTGTGCATCACATCCTCTCCCAACACCCTCCTCTTCCAGCCACGCCCTTGGCCGAATGTCAGTTCAGTTCAGTCACTCAGTCGTGTCCAACTCTTTGTGACCCCATGAATTGCAGTGCGCCAGGCCTCCCAGCCTATCACCAACTCCCGGAGTTCACTCAGACTCATGTCCATCGAGTCCGTGATGCCATCCAGCCATCTCATCCTCTGTCGTCCCCTTCTCCTCCTGCCCCCAATCCCTCCCAGCATCAGAGTCTTTTCCAGTGAGTCAACTCTTCACATGAGGTGGCCAAAGTACCGGAGCTTCAGCTTCAGCATCAGTCCTTCCAAAGAAATCCCAGGGCTGATCTCCTTCAGAATGGACTGTTTGGATCTCCTTGCCGTCCAAGGGACTCTCTAGAGTTTTCTCTAACACCACAGTTCAAAAGCATCGATTCTTCGGCACTCAGCCTTCTTCACAGTCCAACTCTCACATCCATACATGACCACAGGAAAAACCATAGCCTTGACTAGACGGACCTTAGTCAGCAAAGTAATGTCTCTGCTTTTGAGTATGCTATGGAGGTTGGTCATAACTTTTCTTCCAAGGGCTAAGCATCTGGCCGAATGTCACTTGCTGCCAAAGGCATTGCCAAGGTGGCATCGAAGCAGCCCTGGATCTGAACAAGCTGGCTTTGCTCTGGCACCACCACCTAACCCCTGAGGCCATGGCACAGGCCCAGTTCCAAGGCAGTGACCTGGCTATGGCCAAAGCAGGGGGCCCACGGGGAGCGTCACTCAGCTAACTGAAGAACCGATTTCAAACATCACTAGCCCTCTCAGACCTCAGTTAAAATAGTAAGTCACTGCCTTCAGAGCAGCGCTTGGCTCCTTTCCAAACAGGACACCCCACAATGTGAAGGCCATGTATGCTTCCCAGGCTCTGACGTTCCCCACAGACCCAGAAGGCTCCGTGGTATTAAAACACCCAAGATGCCTGACACCTTTGAGCACACGTGGAGTCTCCTATTTGACCTGCTGGAAACAAAACTCACCTGCTAACGCAGGAGACATAAGAGATGTGGGTTGGATCCATTGGTTGGGAAGATCCCCTGGAGGAGGATATAGCAACCCACTCCAGTATTCTGGCCTGGAGAATCCCCTGGACAGAGGAGTCTGGCAGGCTATAGTCGTGAGGTCGCAAAGAGCTGGACACGACTGAAGGGACTCAGCACGCACACATCCAAAGAGCACTGCTACAAAGCCCCCTGGCCAGCTCTGCGCTACTCGGCTCCACCTTTCCTTTAAGAATCCGTATGTGGAGACAGCACATTCCTAGAAAGAGAATCACTGAGTTGAAGGGAAAGGACAATTTATAGTTCTTGGGATGAACCGGCAGTTTGCTGTCCAGGAAGAACGATGCAGATGTGACCAGCAATCCAGATTGGACAGCCGCTGATGGAGCCCTGGCTTTGTCACAAAACTAAGCTTAGCACCTCTCTTCTGTCCTATTTTCAGTGGCCCCAAAGGTCAGTAATTGTTGTTTAGTCACTAAGTCGTGTTCTCATTGTTTTGTGACCCCAGGGACTCTAGCCCGCCAGGTGCCTCTGCCCATGGGATTCTCCAGGCAAGAATACTGGGGAGGGTTGCCATGCGTTCCTCCAGGGCATCTTCCCAATCCAGGGATCGAATGCTCATTTCCTGTCTGGCAGGTGGATTCTTCACCCCTGAGCCACCTGGCAACCACAAAGCTCAGTTAGCCCCATTCAGTTGATGTGGAAAGCGAGGTCATAAAATGATTGGCCCAGAGCAATACAGTTCTTTTGAGACAGGACTGGGAGAAGAATCGAAGTCCCAGAATCCTCCAGCTGTGGTGTATCTGCTGAATGATTCGGATCTCTGAGCTTTTCCACACGATGATGAAAACAGCTTTCATTTATTAATGATAACCATAGTCCAGGTTCTAGACTGGGCACTTGATTATGTATGTGCCCACATCCATCCAAGTCAACGAGGCAGTCATAACGATGACGTTGCCTCTGATAAGGCTGGCACCAACCGGCTCTGAATGCTAACATGTGTGAGGCATTGTGCAAAGCCCTTTACATTCCTCGATTATTTTAACTCTCAACTCCTATGAGCGAGTATCTAACAGGACCGGTTTTAGATGAAAGAGTGAAGCTCAGAAAAGCCACTTCCCTCTAGAGCACCCACAGATTATAAATGGAAAACACATCCATTGATAAACGAATTTGAACACAGGGCTGTCTCCCAAACCTAATCATTTTGTTGTAATGCTAGACTGCCCCAACAGCCAACATCATCTGGTGGGTGGCGAGGAAGAGGGTTTCTAAAGAAGACAGTGAGAAAAATCAGCATTCCATTTTGGTTCCTCTTCCCCACTATGCACTCGCCATGTGTAGTTTGATCCATGCAGCGTTTATTTCAACACCATCCGGCTGGCTGCATACAAATGCGGTTCTCTTTCTTCTGAGAGCTGCTTCCCGTTATAGCAAAGGAAAGCCACAAGGATTGGTACATATCCTGACACAAGCCTCCAAGGGCTAAGAGGGACCTTGTCACCAGAGCCTGGAAGAATACAGGAAGGCTCCCTCTCAGGGGCGCCCTCTGCAGTGCAGAGGTAGGAGTAGAAAGCAGCTAACATAGGTTTGTGTAAGGGGAACAGCATCAGGCTGGGAAAGAAGTCACAAGTTCAAGTTCCAGCCCTGCCAACAACCCAAAGTGTGACCTGGAGAAAGTCAGTCTTGGCTTCATGGACACTAGCACAATTATTAAACAACACAATGTAATTCTGAACTTCCCTCTGGAAGAACTGGGGGTGATTCTTAGTAAAGAATGACTTAAATTCTTAAAGAAAGGATTCAGCAAATCAAGACAAGATACCTGGGTCCTAGATCATTTATACAAGTAACCTATGATCTTAGAAGTTCTCATTCTCAGAATGCACAGGCAAAAACCCACGTATTGGCCCCTTTCTGCCCTAAGGCAGCTACCATCACAGCATCTTCATGATCTTACACCAATTCACATCTTGGTAATACTGCAGATTGAAAACAGTCTAAGAAATAAATCATTACCTCCATCAAATAAGAATCTGATCATCTCCAAGAGGTCCAGAATTGGCACAAGGGACTCCAATGCCAGCTGAATAATGCTATGTATGACTGGTGAAGAAATAGGAGGGAGAAGGGGGAAAAGTCACTCCACTTCCCTGCCTTACTGCCCCAATACGAGCAGAATGTGCTTTTATCCTTGTCATCCTCCTGCAATGGCTAAAGGGAGACCAGCCCTGCCACCAGCACCATAATGGCCTTCTTGTGTGTCTATCAGTAAAATACACAGAATGCCCCGGTGAGAAGGAAAAGCATTCACGCCAACATAACAAAATTCATAAAGTCAAGTTTGGCTTGCCAAAGATGCTCTTTTCATCAAAACTTCAGAAGTCTCCAGGTGTTAACAGCTGGAAATGGTTAGTGGGTTACTCTTGCTGGGGTTTACAGCCATATTCACAGTGTTCAACCGAGATTTTCCGAGCACACGAGACTCCAGGCATATATGCATCAGCATCCCCACGCCCAGTCTCTCTCCGATTGCTCTGGCTTCCCAGCCAAACTTACTCCCTGCTCCCAGTTCTTTGGAATGAAAGGAACTTAAAAAAAAAATCAAGCTGCTTGGGGAAAAAAAGATGTCAATTTGTAAATTCCCTACTTGGCCCTGTCTACCTGTAAAAACACAGAAAAGTTCGGGGGAAGTAAAAGAAGAGGATTTTGTTTCTCTCTTTAGTTTCCAGATGGAGCTGCCTCCCACTGGCTACCCACACACCCAAGAGGCTGAAGGCACTGGTGTGATTTTAGTAGTACTGTGCAGGCCTTGGGCAAGTACCCCCATAAAAATCAACAACAGCGAGCACATCTGAGCAAGCCAGAGAGATAAAAACGAGAGAACCAATGTGTCCTTGGCTCTGAAAATGTCTGCAGCATCGCCAAGCAGAGACCCATCAGAAGGACATTTGTGCACACGTGTCAGCCAGACTGAGCCAAGGTCTTTCAGAGGTAAAAACACTCCACCAGGCCGAGAAAGTCTGAGGGGCTGGGAATGATGTGGCCCCAAATGACACCTGAGAGGACCCTTAGGGAAAAGGTCTTTGACCATTTCCCAGGAGAGAGAGCTCAACTCATCAGCCACATAGCCTAGAGGAGAAAAAGTGCCTTCAACGGAGCCTGGCACTGCCATGCGACCAGCCTCCCCAGATTGAAGGGAAGCTGTTGACACTCAGAGGAGCTCCCAATAACAAAGGAATCTAGTTAAATGCTGCTACTGCCAGGCCCTGAGTCTGTCCACCAGAAGGGGGGCCAGAGAAGGTGGCAGCAGTAATGAACGTGTCCACAGAGAGGCCAGCCTGACCCTGTTTCACATGGCTTTGCCAGGATGCCTGCCATGTGCCATGCACCCTGGCCTAGACATCTGATGGCATGCCTCTGAGTCACTGTGTCTGTTCAGGTGACTGTCATGGCAGTAGGGCTGCTGTAACCAAGGCCAAAAGGTGGCTTAAATGGCAGAAATTCACTTTCTCATAGTTTGGGGGGGTGGAAGGCCTAGATCAAGGTGTCGGTAACGTTGGTTTCCTCCGTGGCCTCTCCTCGGCTGGTAGATGGCTGTGTTCTCACTGTTCCTTCACATGGTCCTTCTCTGTGTCCCAATCTCCTCTTCTTGGCGGATTCATGTTGATGTATGGCAAAACCAATACAATATTGTACAGTAATTAACCTCCAATTAAAATAATTTATGTTTAAAAAAAAGACAGTCATACTGGATTACGGCAGCCACACTGTCCATACTGGACAACAGTCACACTAGACGTGACCTCATTTGATCTTAATTACCTCTTTCAAGGTCCCGACTGCAAACATAGTCACGTTCCGAGATACTGAGGGTTAGGATTTGAACATAAGAATGTTAAGGGGGACAAGTCAACCCATCAAAGTCATTACCATCTATACACCACTGAGGGACACGAGACACACAGGAAGCAATTGACTTAAAAGACACACCATGGCCACCTAAGATTCAAACCAATATTTCCTCTTCCCTAAAAACACAATCCTTTTGCTCCAAAAGAGTTGCCTCCATGGACTTCCATAGTAGTCCAGTGGTTAAGAATCTGCCTGCCAATGCAGGGGACAGACGTTCTATCCCTGGGCTGGGAACTAGGATCCCACACACCAGGGGGTAACTCAGCCCATGTACCACAACTACTGAGCTTGCACTCTAGAGCTCAGACTCTGCAAGAAGAGAAGCCACCACAGTGAGAAGCCTGTACACAGTAACTAGAGAAAGCCCATGCACAACAATGAAGACCCAGTGCAGCCAAAAATAATCACTAAAAAAAAAAAAAACAGAAGAGCTGCCTCCAACCAGTGCTCAAGAAGGTGAAGTAGCTTACCAGAGCGCCATGAATCTTAAAAGCGTGCCACTGGGACTTGCATCCAGGGTCTAGCTAATTTTATCCCCAGTAGTTAATTGCACAGAACATGCCAAGACTACTCATATGAAAACTGCTCTTTGTTGAGCCAGTAACTGCCCATCATCCTAACTCACTCACTCTCCTCTATTCAGGGTTGTCTAGACACCATGATTGTGCAGAGCTACACACTCTCCATCGCACAGCAAAAATGTTTGAAAAAAAAAAAAAAACTTCATTGCAGGCCATTCAACTGTAGAATCATGACAACCCTCAGAAAGTCCCCATTTGATTGATGCTTGTTCTCTAAATTGGATTTCATGCTTCCTAAGAGCCTCGTGATGGTGCCCAGCAGAAAACCTTACACGTAGTAGACAGCTGATAAATATTTGCTGAATGGATGAATGTATGTAGGAATGGATGGAGTAGTCAAGGCAACCAGTTTTAAATTCCACGATCTGATACAGGACGTGACACTTGATTGCTGCTTCATGGGTGAGGACTGTATCAGACCCAAACCAGCGCCTTTCCTTCCTACTGTATATCTTCCTCTCCCAGTCAGCATGTCAGGGCAGCATCACCAACAGAAATGGAAGTGCCCTTGAGGAAAACAGCCCTTACCCAGGTACAGCATGGAGAGTCCAGGGACCAATGAAACTTTTCCCTTAGAATTAATCCCAACACTAACTTGATATTCTTTCTTCTCTTGCCAGACCCTTACTGGGTGGAAAGAAAGAAGGAAAGTTTCACAGTCATTATCTGACTCCAGTGTCCCTGTGATCTATGCTCCTTTATGGAAAGTGCCATTGTCATTCAAGGAATGTGTTTGAGTAATTCTATAAGCAAAGAGTTACCAGGAGCAGTTTCCAAAGAAGGCATTTACCAAAGAGCGAAAGACGATATAACTCAAGGCATTTACAAGTAATTAAAGGAAATAAAAAATACAAGAATGCAGAATGGTATAATGCAAATTATATTAACACATGTTTATTTTTTGAAGAATACTCAGTGACCAGTGGATAGCTAGGATTTTAGAGTCTTTTTGAAGAGAAGAGACCATGAACCAGTAGATCAAAGAATTAAATAGGAAACTCTGGAAACTTTGGCCTTGACCACAGGCAATAGCTAGGTCTGGGTCTAACGGATGACCGTGGGGATAGATTGACCAGGGTGGTAAGCAAGTTAGAAAGAACAGTGGCTTAAATTAAAGGCCCAGAAGCTATACCGCATGTCATGGAAAAAGGGACAAAAAGGAGGTGGGGTGCTCTGGAGAAGGAAGATGGAGCTGACAGCCACAGGGTGTAGGAGGTTCCTGGGGGGCCATAAGTGATCCTTTCAACTGAGGCGTTTAGACTGGATACAATGGGCATCAGAAAGCCATTCCATTATTCTGAGCAGAGGAACAAAATTATGTATGAGGTTTCTGAGGAACTGACAGCATTCCAACTGCACTGCTTTGACTGGAGTCGAATGAATCAAAGAGGTGACCCTCAATGGCAGGCATGATGATTCGAGGGCGGTGAGGAGGACCCATGCATTAGAGAAAGAAAGAGCAAAGTTCCTGAAAACAAGGGACACGTTGCAACAGGAAGTTATTCCTTCAATGATAGGGTACTGGAGTGGAATATAAGTGTTGTATGACGTTTTTCTCAAAAGACCAGTTATAAATTTTAGAGATTTCCAAAGCAACAAATCACAGACTGGAAAAAGAGCTCTAAGAGCAAATTGTTCCAAACCCTTATTTTAGGGAGTCATTCATTCATCACTTATTGAGCCCACACTGTGTATGAGGCACCATGCTAGGCACAGAGTAGGCATGAGTGTGCCAGGTATTCCAAGAGAGGTAAGGGGGTGAGAAACACCTGAAGCGAAAAAGTGAAAGTGTTAGTCACTCAGTCCTGTCCGACTCTTTGCAACCCCATGGACTGTAGCCCACCATGCCCCTCTGTCCATGGGATTTTTCAGGCAAGAATACTGGAGTAGGTAGCCATTTCCTTCTCCAAGGGACCTTTCTGACCTAGGGATCAAACCCAGGTCTCCTGCATTGCAGGCAGATTCTTTATTGTCTGAGCCACCAGAGAAACCCGAGAAACACCCGACTCCAACTTTATTCCTCAGAGATGTGGCAGTTTCACACGGTGAATGAGTGGAACCAAGACAGAAGAGAGAAAAGGGTCTGTGGTCTGTGCGAAGGTGGAAGGACAAACTGTGGCTTCAGGGCCAGCAAACTTGTCAACCGCTGGAGCCGAGGGACAGAGAGACAGAGGACGGAGAAATGAAGGACAGAGGGAAGGAGGGACGGAAGAATGTAGCTTTCACAAGAGAGGAGGAAACTGAGACTCCAAGAGCAGACTGCACTGAGCCCTGTCAAGCATTCTAACTCTGTGACGTGAGACTCTGCTATACTCAGCCTCAATTCAAATTCTTCATACGTGCATTTAAATGTGTCCTGAAATACTACACGGAGTAGAAGTCTGAGGAGTGCTCTGGAAACCAGGAAAAGTGTTGATCTTACTGGAGAGAGGAAGGTAAGTTGCCCACAGTAGACTGATCCATATGGCATGTGCAATTCAGGAAAAATATATGTTGCCTCCAGCCAAATGATATGAGCAGAAATACCCAAGCCCAGACAGACAGAAAAGAGCACAGAGGCGGGGAAAGCGAGGAGGAATGTGGGGTTTAAATAAAAGTTGCTTCTTCCAGATTTCACAAAATGAAGATAAGATTTCCTGCTAGCTGCATATTTAGTGCTGTGCCATTTTATAGATGAGGAAATTGAGACCCAGGGAAGTAGAGTAACCTGTCACAATCACCCAACCATTAGATGCTAATGCCAAGATTCAACCCCATATAGTTTGCCTCCAGAGAGCTTCAATCACTCCTGTTACCCAAAGTAACAACCTTGTGGGGTGAAGAACAAGATGGCGGATGCCACTTTGGTAGTTGGAACAACTTGGGAGGGAAGCCAGGAACTTGGATGCCAGGCCTTGTACCAGGAAGGATGTCAGTCTCAGTTGGAGAAATGGTCCTTTCCTGAGCATCTAAGCTATCTCGAGGCAGGCAGGATCAGTTGGTTCATGGGACCTGAGGTCTTCAAGGGGAGTGTTCACTAAGGCCAGGGACTCACTGGCTATGAGACACGGCAGAATGAAAGCCCAACTACTGGGCAACTAGGTAAGCCACACACTCCATTCCATCACTCATGGAAAACATCAGGAAATCTCAACATGGCTCCAGGGTAGTCAGGACACAGAAGGGAACAGGTGGAGAACTGGAGGAAATGAAGAGAAGTTAGAGTCACAGCAACTGAGAAAGAGAAGGACAGAGAGCTGGAAGGATGGAGGGAGAGGAGAATGGAGAGGTGAATGAAGAGATGGAGAGAGGAGAGGAGGGATAAAGAGAAGGGTGGAGGGATGCAGACAGGGATGAAGGATGAAGGGAGAGACAATATGTGTGTGTGTTGCGTGTGTGTGCATACACATGTGGGTATCATGCATTCTAATGAGGGCAGCAACAAAACCTAGTAATACACTAATTTTTTAAAAGGAAGTAGAGGCAACAACAGGGAGAAGAAGGACCAGTGACCTTGGCCTCCAACATTATACAACAGCCTCAACCAGAATCAAGTTTAAATTACGTTCCCATGGCACAGACGCTAGTGCCTTCAGGAGTTTGCCACACGTGGCAGTCCCCACAGAGTTGTGTTATAAATATTTGGCGATGGTGACAAGGACAGCTACTAATTTACAGCCACCTAAGCTGCCTGTCTCCATGGCTTTGTTTTGTGTTTGACCTCAAAAATCTCCCCTTTATGAACCTGTCCATCTTGAGAGCAAAATCACATATACTTAAGGGATCAGTGAATCTTGGAGCTTCAATTGCTTATAATTAATCAGTTTTATTTAAAGAAGAGGGAGGTGATATAAATATATATATACATACATACATATACGTATCTACAGACCAAGGAAAATGGATACAATTTAGAGAACAATTATGCATAAGAGTCCCAGGAGATTTTGCTGTTCAGATATCATTAAAGAAATGGATGGAGTTGGTTTTAAAAAATTTCCAGCTCCCCCTGCCTCCCCTGAATTGGATGAAGAAAAAAGAGAGGGTTATCTCTACTTCCTTCTGGAACCACATTAAAATGTATCCCAAGACAGCCTTTCGCTAAGAACCTCCCTCCTTGGCTGCTCCTCAAGGATATAAATTCAGGGCACCATCTCTGGCTTTCGGAAGCACATCAATTACAGTTCGGGGTTCACTCCTTACTGTAGTTACTGGTGGTTTATTTTTAAACACAACAGCTGGCACACACATGGCTGGACACAGAAAACCAGGTTTCGACACTCTATTTAATCTGACAGTTCCTTAATTATCTAGTTGGTGGTTTTGTTTTAGGCTCCCCCAACTCCAGGTATAAATTTCTTAAGTTATAAATGATGAATCCCTGTATTTACTCTTCAATAGTCTGGATTAAAAATCAGCCCCCACCAGTCAATAAGGATAAACCAGGCCATCTAGCAGACTGGTCCAGGCAACTGGGGACTGCTTCCTGCCTTTCTACTAAGTTGGCTAAGACAGCTGGAAGGATAGTGGGAACTACAGTGGTGTCATGATGTCACTATGGTGATTGACAGGCCAGAGAAGGACTTTCTACTCTGCCATTTGACCACGTAACTCCAGAGGAATGAAAAAGTTGATCTTTGCCTGGAAAGATTAAACTGTCTGCTCTGGGGTCAGATAAACCACTTCAAATCTTGACTTCTTTGTGCACTCTTGAGCACAGCCCTTCCCTCATTAAGCCTGTGGCCTCACCTGTAAACCAGGGGAAGGAATTACACCTGCTTCATAGGATCAGATGGGCAAAGTCAAAATTGAGATAAAAGACACCACACTGGAGGCGCAGACATAAAGAACAGACTGTGGACACAGTGGGGGAAGGAGAGGGCGGGATGAACTGAGAGAGCAGCATGGAAACATGTACATTGCCATATGTAAAACAGATAGCCAGTGGGAACCTGCTGTATGAAGCAGGGAGCTCAACCCCCTGCTCTGTAACAACCAGGGGTTGGGCGGGGTGGGGGTTGAGGTGGCAGGGAGGTTCAAGTGGGAGGGCGTATATGTACACCTATGGCTTCATGCTGACGTACGGCAGAAGCCAACACAATACTGTGAAGCAATAATCCTCCAATTAAATAAAAAAAAAAAAAGACAACACATTGGAGATTCAGACAGTAAGCACTGCTTTGATCATATAAGTGCTCAATGGAGTACTGTAATACAAATGCACCTGAGTAACAAACCAATCACAAGAAAAACAAAAGGAATTAAAAAGAAATCTGCAGTGTCCAGGCAAAATGGAACATGACATCATCCCACCTTGCTACCCATACTGCCTCACATGCACCCATCACTGGCCCCTCTAAGACCAGCCAACCAAACACAGTTCTCTGACCCATTTAAACCTCATGCTGCCAGTGGGGCACCCTGAATTCCTGTGTGAGCCACCTCAGGTTCTGGAAGGATTCAGGGTGGCCATCTCACATGTCCTGATCATTAGGCTCTGAAGATGCGGAGGTGGCCCCAGGGAGACAGCCTGGGATGATCCTATCAGAACAAGCAGAGGGAAGAAGGGGAGGGAGGGTGGAAGGTGGGGGAGGGAGGGAATTAGCCTCTCAATGCCTCACTCATCTCATCACCATGCCCTGCTGAGTCTGGGCTCCTTAGCCCATTACTTAGATGGAAAAAGTGAGGCTAGATAGATTATTCACCCGACATCCTCTTGTCTGCCACCTAGTTTAAGAATGTCAACTTAGCTCTGAAGTCCTCCAAGATCCCCCTAGATCATCCAAGGCCATCCTCTGGAATTCAAGTACAAGCCGTCCCCAATTTATGTCCTCAGGAGACACGCTGCCAGAAGGGCTTGGATACAAGCAGGGGTGGGAGAAATGAGGTCCACAACACAGAGAAAAGGGAGCGTGGATGGGAGCAGGGGTACCTTAAAGTCATGCTCAACTTGTGGGAACCCTTGCCTTCCACTCTCTTTGTGTTTTCCATAAGCTTGGAGCTTCCCTCGTGGCTCAGACAGTAAAGAATCTGCCTAGAGTGAAGGAGACCTGGATTTGATCCCTGGATCAGGAAGATCCCCTGGAGGAGGAAATGGCAACCTGCTCTAGTATTCTTGCCCGGAGAGTCCCGTAGACAGAGGAGCCTGGAGAGATACAGTCCATCGGGTCTCAAAGAGTCAAACACAACTGAGTGTTTAACACTTTCACTTTGGACTAGTAAGAATTGGAACTGGGCTGCTCCTCTGAGATCCTCATTTTACACAATCAGAAACTGGAGTTCAGGAAAAAGCAAGAACTAGGCAGCAAGTTCCTGGCCAGATGAGGACTAGAACCCAGGGTACCTACCTATCACCCACATCTTTCCATCAACATGAGCCATTCCACCAACCACAGAGCCCTCCCCACTCCTCCTTCAGAAGTGCCACAGACCCTTTGCCATCTGTTTAAGTGAATGTTCACTTAAAGGGTATATCAATAATCACATAAAGGGTAATCAATATCAGGGTAATCACTTAAAGCATATATCAATATCACAGTAACAGCTGGGCGATTACCTAGTCCGAAAGTGGTCTCTCCAAGCCAGCTGTGCTCTGTCCCCACACTGCAAGTGGCCTTTTGGTGGAATGCAAAGCTACCATCCTTCCATGGCTCCTCTACCAACTAGAACAGTAGCTCCTAAACTTCAGTGGACATCACAGTCACCTTGAGTTCTGGCTAAAATATAAGAATGCAGGGCCCCATACCACCAAGGCACCTGTTGCAGTAGGTCTGGAGGGGAGTCCAAGAATTTGCATTTCAAACAAGTTGTAGGTTCAGAAATTCCTTCTGCCAAATTCCCCCATCCAGTGACATGTGGCCAAGAATCGCAAATCAGAGCCCCCATCTGCGACACCAGTGGCATCAGACACACCTGACTAAAGTCATTCTGCTTTCAGACACAGCTCAGACCTCTCCTGAGATCACAGACAAATGTCACTGAGCAAGGGACCCCATACTGACATCCTGTGGGTCCCAGCTGGCAGGAAGCTTTCTTTTCAGTGCTCTGAAACCAACACTAAAAAAAAACCAACCAAACAAAAAAAAAACTCTAAGGAGTTACAAACCATCCACAATTTATTTAATGTTGAGTTAATTCTCCATCACTAACTACTAATTCCAATTTCATGTTTCCCTCTAGATAAATTGTTCCAACCCTTTGCACAATCTGTGACCAAATTTCTACCTCATCCCATATGCTGAAGAATGATTCAGACAGGTAGCCCTCACTTTGAAAAATAGAGGTAAATCTTCAAATCTATTTCCATAAAGTCACTCCTATGTCCTTAGGCTGCCAGATTGAGGAGAAAAATACAGGATATCCAGTTAGATTTGAATTTCAGATGAACTATATACGATTTTTTAAAAAATATAAGCATGTCCCATGAAACACCTGGGATGTACTTATAGTAAAAATTGTTAAACATTTATCTGAAATTCAGATTTAATAAAGATTCTTGTGCTCTGTGGGCTTCCTGGGTGGCTCCGTGGTAAAGAATCCACCTGCCAATGCAGGAGACACAGGATTGATTCCTGGGTCGGGAAGATTCCCTGGAGAAAAAAAATGTCAACTCATTCCAGTATTCTTGCCTGGGAAATCCCATGGACAGAGGAGCCTGGGCTACAGTCCATGGGGTCGCAAAGAGTCAGATACAGCTTGGTGGCTGAACAGCAGCAGCAGCTTGTGCTCTGAGATGACACAGAAGGGTGTGATTGGGGGCAGAGGAGGGACTCTCAAGAAGGAGAGGACAGATGTATACACATAGCTGATTCACACTGCTGTACAGCAGAAACTAACACAACATGATAAAGCAATTATACGCCAATTAAAAAAAGAAAGAGCCTCATATTTTAACTGACACTGCTACTATACCTGTGCACTCATTCAAAAGACATATATTAAACCTCTACTATGTGTTACTTGCTACAAGGCAAATAGGCAGAGGGGTAAGGTAAATGTTTAAAAAGTGGTTGTTAGGGCGGGGATAATTTTCAGTACTTTCTGAGACTTGTATTTCCTACAACCAGTTTGCAAAAATATGAGGAGACCACAGGTCAGCAGAGAAGCCCACCCAGAGCAACAAGATCATTGAGCCACGCCACTGATGGCAACAACCGCCTCTCTCCATGATTATACAGCAAGACAAATACACTTCTTCTGGATAATGTACATTTTTTTCATTTTTTTAAAGGGGAGAGTGGGATGAATTGGGAGATTAGGTTTGACATAAATACACTGCCACGTGTAAAAGAAACAGCTAGTGGGAACCTGCAGTGCAGCACAGGAAACTCAGCTCGGAGCTCCGTGATGACCTAGAAGGGTGGGATGGGAGAGGAGTGGGAGGGAGACATAAGAGGGAGGAGTATATGTATACAGATAGCTGATTCACTTCAGTTGTATAGCAGAAACCAACAATGTTGTAAAGCAATTGCACTCCAATTAAAGAAAAAGACAAATACACCCTTACCTAAGACACTGTTAGTTGGTTTTTCTGCTGCTAGTACCAAAATGATTCCCAACTGATACACAAAAGATACTCCTCTTTGCTATGTATGTTATCTTCTGTCTCTCCAAGTGGACCAAAAATTTTCTGTTGAAAAGTCATGTTGCTGGATCTCTTTCCTCCCGTTTCATTACTCATCCTCCCACCTACCCGCCCATCACACACAGTGCGCTGTGCTGTGTTTAGCCCCTCAGTGGTGTAGTCGTGGCTGACTCTGTGACCCCACGGACTGTATAGCCCAGCAGGCTCCTCTGTCCATGGAGACTCTCCAGGCAAGAATACTAGAGTGGGTTGCCATGCCCTCCTCCAGGGGCTCTTCCCAACCCAGGGATCGAACCCAGGTCTCCCGCATTGTAGGCAGATTCTTTATGTCTGAGCCACCAGGGATACACAATGTGTATCACCTTGTCTTTTTATTCAGTTGTAACATCCAACGGAGCAATGCTCTAGGGCTGTGGGGAGATATCCCAACTAGTGCCTCTAATGGACTCTGAGAGTCAATCACCAATGTTTACCACCAAAAGCCTCTCTAAAAGAGTACTTGTAAATCTGCCCCCAGGGGCTGCCATAGAGTCCCAGCTTTTTTCCTCCTAGTACTGATAATCCCGGGACTGTCTCCTCACCTACTCAGTATATTTCCTTAAGGTCAGATTACAACCCTGTAGATCCATTCCAGGACACTTAATAAATCCACTCCAGGACACTCTAGTACCCACAGTGGGGCAGGAGAGCTCCCAGCCACAGGTTATCTGAGAAGGCTGCTGACCCAACAGATTCTTCCTCTGTAAACAATCCCAAGCACTAATGATTGTGCTTAAGAAACCAACTGGCACTTATTTCTCTCTCGGGTGCAACAAATGGCAAAGGAAACTTAATGCATGAAGGATAAAGGTTACCACAACCATACGTGAAACCACTCAACCAACTACATCCTAAAATTTCATTTCAATATACTCTTCTGAAGTCTCTTTGTCCCAAAGGGTCAGGCTGTCCATCCCTGTTTCAGCCCTACTGGGCTGGGCCTTCCCACTCATTTCCACCATTACTTTCCATCTCTGAGACATCCTTCTATTTGTCATCATTCTGCTTTTGTTCCTTCCATCTCAGCTCTAAAGCTTCTCTCTTTCTAGCCTCTAGGTTCCTGCAACACTTTGAAATAAAAGCCACAAATAATAACATAAAAGCTCCATCACAATATTGAAGTGCAGACAACCATTTCTGTTGCACTGTTGACAACTTTAGGTACTGTCTTTACCTCTCTTTCAATCAAGCCAAAGGGGCTACTATTCTTTATCAGTTCACAGTCCCTTATTAGCACATTGACTGTGTCTACAGAGAAAATGTCCAAGGATGTCAACACCCTGAGGTATCGATCAAGAGGCAGACCATAACAAATCCCCACCTTTCTGCTTCAAGGATTCTAGGCCAAGTGTAGTCCATCAGAACCAGAGCTGGCTCACCAAGACCATGCTGTGCAGAGCCAAACCAGATGCTGGGGGTAAATTTAAGACAGTGGATAATTTATGAAGGGAGCAAGGTGGAAAAATTGGAAGGCACAGAACGAGGCTAAGAAAACAGACAAGAGGCTCTCTAGAGGAAATCTGTTCACACTGAGGATAATTAATTAACATGTTGACAGGACTCCCCAAGGCAATCACGGAAGCTGCAGCCACGGTTATTTTAATAGACTTAGGTTCCTATTGGGTGGACGCAACATAAGTCAATACAAGAGCTTCCTGGCCACATGGTCAATGGGCTGAGTTCTCTCCTTTCTGATCCATGATTATTCTACTGAGAAATGAAGTGGTCACCCTACCACTCCAAGTTACCATCATTTTTAGCTTCAAACAGACTGGGACTGCACATTTAGAGGGGAACATCTTACTTGAATGGCCTGGACAGGTCTGTCATGTCTGTGTGTCCCACCGCAACCCCACTCTCCCCTCTACTGATCACACCAGCCAGGGATGCCCAATCCTAGATGGTGACCAGGCAGGGGGGAGGGTGGTTCAACCAGCAGTGCTGAGCCAAACGTATTGACTGTTGCTGGGAGCCAGTGTGAGGAACTCCGCCCATGGCAAAGGTCATGAGGAAGGAGGCTTGGCATACACAAAGGCATGACCAAGCCTCAGGAAACCCCTTGTTCCCGAGCATCTACCCCCAAACCAGAGTCTGTTTTATGCTCTTACCTACACCTCTGACTTTACGGGGGGCTCTCCCCCATAACCATTCCAGGACTTAACATGCAGCTTCAAGGCAATAAAAATTCCTGGGTGTGACAAGAGTGTTTCAGCTTACAGACTCCTCTGAAGGTTATCTAGCTCACCTGTATAGGTTTGTCCGGCCACATGTGAGTGTTTACAGTCTCCCAACCTGAGAGGCATGAGATGTTTTAGACTTACTTTTGGGGAGTTGGAAATCATTAGTATAGTGGGTTGGTTAGAAATTATATTGGTGAAGGGTTTTTCATTTGTTGTCAATAATTGCTTCTAATTCCCTGTCCTGGGTGTGACAAGGGTGTCTCAGGTCAAACCTCTCTGCTGACGACTAGCTTGTGTGACAGGATTATCCATACTCCTGCCACTATGCACATGATTGTTTACTACTTCTCAACCATAAACAGCACAGAGAGTTTTGGAGTATTTTTAAAGTCTTAATTGGCATAGGGCTTTTCTCATTGTTGAGTCAATGATTGCCGCCAGGCCTCCATATCCTTGGGCACCTGGTAATATATTGATCAATGTATTTGGAATATAGAAGAGGAAATATAGTAGTTTTTAAGGTCAGCAATACTAGACTTTGAGTTAATGAATTTTCTCTTTTGTAATAGATCACTATACTTTGTTATGAATCACTGTGTCCTTGCTATATAAAAATGTAACTTTATCACTATCCTAAGACTAAATAGATCTTAAGGGGAACATTGGTGAAGGGATTTTCATTTGTTGGGTTGATGTTTGCTGCTAAATCTCCATGTTCCCTGCCCTTATAATGAATATAACTAGCATATAGGAGAAATAAGTATTAACCTTTAAGATTAATCATGTTAACCTTGGGTTAAATAAATTCCTTTCTTGATTGTAACTCTCTACACCCTCACCCTATAGGAATGTAACTTCATTTGGAGGGTGGTGCCTGGTTTAAGAAAAAACACGCTTGGAAGAAATAAGTTTTTTTGGTTATCAGAAAGAAAGGATCATAAAATGTCAGCAGGTCTCATGGCCAGAAGATGATGTAAATTCCCTAAGACCTCTTTTTTACATTTATGTGAAGCACCTGATTTTGATAAAGGTCAGGACTGCTGATCCCCGCGTGACTCTGTATTCATCCCTATGTGTAACAAAAGATATATAAGCAAACCCCAAAATAAAGAAATCGGATCAGTTTCTGGAAAGACTGATTCCCCCATGTCGTTTCTCTCTTGCTCCTCGTTTTTCTGGCTGAATTCCCATCTGGAGCATGGATGCTATTCCATGTAAAGCAAGTTATTCAGCCTCTTTTTCTCCACTAATTTTCCTACTACACTATCCGTTTCTAATCTTTCTATATATCTGTGATTAAATATGTATTTTTCCAAGGATGCCGACGCCGTCCCCACCTTTGAATTCCCTGGATCCCCGGGGCTGGACCCCGGCAGATTGTCATGGAAATTTTACAGAAGGCACAAAAACAAGTTCTCACGGATGGTAAGTGTCTAAGCTGACAGGCATTTACAGCTGGGGCTGGAAGACCATCCTGGGTCATGCAAAAGATGAAAGAACAGAGGGAGCTGGACAGGTGAAGGGGAAAAGAATACAGCTGGTGAACAAAGAAACCAAGGAGACCACACGGGGTGGAGGACTGAGAAAGAGAACAAGAGAATCAGAGGGAAAAGATGGAGAGACAGAGACAGAACTAGACAGTCCCTCCTACATCCTAGAAGAAAGAGCCTTGATTCCAAAATTTTCAGGTAAAAGCTGAGCTTTACCTTCCCGCTCCTGGGTGTTTGGGCACATACCCAAGTGTCATAAATAAGACAGCCATCCCCTTCTTCAAGCAGATCAGTATGTCTTGCAATTTAAATATGGAAGATTGGAACTTGCATCCACACAAAATCCTCTTCCTGAACTAAGTACAAAGGTTACTGCCCTTTTAAAGTCAAAACGCGCTTCCATCGAACAAACATTTGGTTGAGCATCTTTGTATGTCTATGACCTTGTACATAGTGTTGGGTTAGAGAAATGAATCAACACACAGCTGGTACCCACCCACAGAGTGCGGAAAACAGAAGCGAGATGGCCAAGCACACACACAATTATGAGCCAGTCTAGTGAGTGCTATTTATACCCAGTGTTAGCAAGGGGGCATGTAGAAACACAGAGCTTCTGCCAGGCAGGGGACAGGTGGGCGTTGGTTGAGAAAGTCACCCTGAAAGAAGCAATGTCTAAGAATCAACAAGGAGAAGAGAGAAGGGCATTCCAGGCAGCCTGGCTCCAGCTGGGTGCTACAGCTGGGTCCTGACTGGTGGGAGAATTTACACTACAGAAATGGGCAAATGCCACCTATCACAGCCTTTTTAAAATCCCTCTTTTCTGAGAATTGGTATACTAGTGCACATGTGAGGCCCAAGGCTGGAGAGGACAGTCTATGGTTATACAAGGTTGACATGTAAGATGTCAGAGAAGGAAATGGCCAGAGCCACCTATCAGAGCCTTTTTAAAATCCCTCTTTTCTGAGAATAGGTATACTAGTGCACATGAGAGGCCCAAGGCTGGAGAGGACAGTCTATGGTTATACAAGGTTGACATGTAAGATGTCAGAGAAGGAAATGGCCAGAGATGAAAGGTGGGCAGTGGCTACTCTGAAGAGATCCAGAAATTTACACTGTCTTATGCCACTGTGGAGCAGGGTGGTGGGAGGTTAAGTCTGGCTGCAGAGTAGAAGATGGGTGCTGATAAAAACTGAAGTGACTGAAGCTAGAGGGCCACTGGAAGCAGAGCTTGGTCCTCCCGGACTGCCATCCCCATGCAGAGCCCTGGCTCAGCTCTGGGAGGGCAATTCCTGGGTTCCTAGTGCCTATGGTATTCCCGAGGGCTTAGAAGGAAGCCACAAATTCAAAGCAGTAAAGGCAAGTCAGATTTTGATGGAGGGACTTCCCTTGAGGTCCCGTGGTTAATACTCCATAGTTCCAATGCAGGGGGCATGAGTTTGGTCCCTGGTCAGGGAACCAAGATTTCACATGACATTCAGTGCCCGCAAAAAGAAGAAGAAAAAACATATATGGAAAACAAAACCAAAGCCAGAGGCAGAAGGAAGTAGGATTCAGCAGTGCAGTGTCAACTAAACAACATAACTGGGCTTTATTATTTGCAACCACTTGCATCATTCAAATTTTTAAGTCAAAGTGAGTTTGGAATTAGGTGTAGGGCAAAGAGTGCTGAACTTGGAGCCACTGGCTCTAGATTGAAATCTCGGTTCTCCAGGTTTGTGACTTTGGGCAAGTCACTGAACAACAACAAAAGGTGTATTACTTCTGAATTTCAGTTGCCTCATTCAGAGAATGTGGACAGAAATACCTGTCTTCTCAGCTTTATTATGAAGACTACATGAGAATCTGAATAGGTGAGTCTCTTCTAAGCACTGAGTTAGCCAAAAAGTTGGTCATGTTTCCTGTACCATCTTACAAACACTCAAACAAACCTTTTGGCCAACCCAGTACAGTACTTGACAATTACGGGAGGTTGATCATAAACTTAGAAGTTCCTCACTTAATTTAAAGGTCCGGGTGAATTGAAGCAACAGTAAGAAGGGATACAAAGGCATGAACACAAAGAAGAAATGCACTCAAACATTTTCACGAAGTGCCCTGAGGGATGTCTTTTAAGTCAAATCTAGACTCCCAGTTGAAGGGCACTGTGAAAACTCAACAGATGAGACTAGGGCAGCCAGAGAATAAACATGAGTAGTGCCCCTTTTACACTGATTGGTCAATGCAGCCTAAAGGTACACTAGTAAAATTACAAGTGGTTTAAGAATAAACAAAATTCTCTTCTCACAGAAGCTCTAGAATTCATACCGCCTCTCCACATAAAACCCTGACTTGGTCTGAGCAGTTATTTTCCTTGGTGCTAACTGGGAACAGAAAAACCTTGTGCACAACCCCAACTCCATTTCCTTTTCTTAAAGTGATTCCAGTAGTTCAGACCATGCTTCCACCGCAGGGGGGCACAGATTCGACTCCTGGTTGGGGAACTAACCACATGATGTAGCCAAAACACTAAAAATTTTAAATAAAAAAATAAAATAAAAGGAATAAAAGGAGGCAGAAGGCAAGGTCAGATAAAAGGTAACAAAGGCTTATTCAAGCAAGACAGTTTCCTGCTTTAGAAATGGAGTGACTCTGATACATCAGGTGAAGAAGGCTGTACATACCAAGAGAAGATGAGTCAAAGGAGGCTTAGTGGAGAGAAAAGCATGGGCCAGGGACAGGGTAGGGGGAGAGGGGAACAGGAGGGATGCTGAGCGAGAGCCACAGAGGGCAGCAAAGGGACATGCACAAGGAGACAGGCTGGGGAACCGGAGGTGTGTGGGTGATGGAGCCCACCAGGGTGATGGGCGGATTCTGCACAGGATGCTGAGTGCAAGACAATGAGCTGGAGGAGTGACAATGACAAAATGCGTGTTTTTATTTTCTCCTGAAAATTCCACATGCTTTAGATGAAAAGGATGGCAACATCCTTCTTGCATGTTAGAGATGAGCAAAGCAGAGAGCACAGCAAAGGTCCAGGTCCGAAGAGTCCAAAATATGAAGACGAGGCTGATAATGCTGTGGGTCAGAGGTGAGACCCTGGGGCTGTCAGACACAGAGTTCTACAAGGGTCGCCCTTCATGCCCTCATCTGTACACCCAGGTGGGCTCATTAACCAAGAGAAAATGATCTCAAGATAGAGAGGGAAGGATGTCATAACATGGACTTGACCTTGTGAAAGTCAAAGTCGCTCAGTCATGTCCAACTCTTCATGACCCCTTGGACTATAGAGTCCATGGAATTCTCCAAGCCAGAATACTAGAGTGGGTAGTCTTTCCCTTCTCCAGGGGATCTTCCCAACCCAGGGATCAAACCCAGGTCTCCCACATTGCAGGCTGATTCTTTACCACCTGAGCCACAAGGGAAGCCCAAGAATACTAGAGTGGGTAGCCTATCCCTTCTCCAGTGGATCTTCCTAACCCAGGAATCCAACCGGGGTCTCCTGCACTGCAGCCAGATTCTTTACCAACTGAGCTATTAGGGAAGCCTTGGACTTGACCTTAGTGAGAGTTTTAAATAGGTACTGACTCCGCTAGCACCCAGGTCATGGTAGGAGAAGCCCATCCCTCCCAGGAAAGGGTGAACAAAGGTTCTGCACAGTCTTGGCAACTTTGTATTAACACAGAGTCTGTCTTTCTTTAAAGTGAAGTATAATTTACAATGTTGTGTTAGTTTCAAGTGTACAGCAAAATGATTCAGTTAGACACATATACACACAAACACACACACACACATATATATATTATTTTTCAGACTTTTTTCTATTATAGATTATCACAAGATATTAAGCATAGTTTTCTGGGCCATACAGTAGGTCCCTGTTGTTTATTTTATATATAGTAGTGTGTGTCTGTTAATTCCAAACTCCTAATTTATCCCCCATCCCCACTATCCCCGCTGGTAACCCTAAGACTGTTTACAATGTCTGTGAGTCTATCTACTTTGTGAGTTCGCTTGTGTCATCTTTTTAGATTCCACAGACAAGAGATTTCATCTGATATTTGCCTTTCTTAACACAGAGTCACCTTAACATCTTTCTCAAGCAAGAACCCGTCCATCTGTCCGTCCATCCATCTGTTCATTCATTTATTACCCACTGGCTATTACCGAGCATCCAGGACATGCCAGGCACTCTTCTGGACACTGAATAAGATGGACAAACGTCCGGTCCTCAGGACTCTCACCTTCCAGAGGAAGAACACAGATAAGCAACAGCCTCAGCGATGGCAGGACACAGTGGCTGTGTTAGGAGCTGAAAAGAACCCAAGGCAAAGAGACACAGGCAGGGGGAGGGGAGGCTTGCTATTTCATAAAGACTCTTAAGGGAAGCGGGAGTTAGGAATGAGCTCTGATGGATCTCGGGGGGAGAACATTCCCAGAGAGGCAGCCAGGAGTGCAACTGTGGTGGGAATAGGCGAACTGAGCAGGCAGGAGGAGGAGGAGCAGGGACAGGAGAGGAGTTGGTGGAAGTGAGTTGGGGTGGGGGAGGAGCAGGGTGAAGCAGTTCCAGAAGATTCCAGAAGGCCAGTGGTCAGGTTTGATGGAGACTGGGGAGCAGAGGTGCTGTGCAATGTGCTGTGGGTGGAAAGGACCCCCCTGCTGCTTTATGGGGTACAAACTGAGGAGGTGGCGGTGCTCTCCCCACAAGATCCTGGCAGGAATTCTGAAAGCATCAAAGAGCAGCCCCAGTGGACAAAGGCTGCCCTTTCAAAGAGCCACTGCTCTGGGTCAGGGTCAGCCCTTCCTAGGCCAGGTTTCATCAGGAACCAGGGGATCAACCCACAAGGGTGTTTCCTCTCCACGTCGCCATGTTCACTGGAAATCAAAAGAGGAGACCTGTCCACCAGGAAGAAGCCTGGGAGCCAGTAAGCTTGCCTCATCATCATTCTTCTGCTGTAATCAAGTCGGGCCAAAACACTTCAGGCAACATTGGAAGATTCTCCTACCCCATCATGTCCCGCTAGAGGGCAAGAACCACAGGCTGACATTATTTATTTGTCTCCATGATACTGGATGGTGAAAAAGCTGGATTAAAACTCAACATTAAAATAACCAAGATCATGGCATCTGGTCACTTCATGGCAAATAGATGGGGGAAAAAAAGGAAACTGTGACAGATTGTATTTTCTTGGGCTCCAAAATCACTGCAGTCAGTGACTGCAGCCATGAAATTAAAAGATGCTTGCTCCTGGGAAGAAAAGCTATGACAAGCCTAGACAGTGTATTAAAAAGCAGAGACATCACTTTGGCAACAAAGATTCATATAGTCATGTACAGATGTGAGAGCTGGACCATAAAGAAGGTTGAATGCCAAAGAACTGACGCTTTCGAACTGTGGTGCTGGAGAACTCTTGAGAGTCCCTCGGACTAAAAGGAGATCAAACCAGACAATCCTAAAGGAAATCAATCCTGAATATTCATTGGAAGGGCTGATGCTGAAGTTGAAGCTTCAATACTTTGGCCACCTGATGGGAAGAGCCAACTCCTTGGAAAAGACCCTGATTTGGAGAAAGTCTGAGGACAGGAAAAGAGGGCAACAGAGGATGAGATTGTTTGATGGCATCATCGACTCAAGGGACATAAATGTGAGCAAACTCTGGGAGATAGTGAAGGACAAGGAAGCCTGGCATGCTGCAGTCCACAGGGCTGTAGAGAGTCAGACATGACTTAGCGACTAAACAACATCAATTTATCTCTCTGCACTCATGCCATGCAATGTACACAGTAAGCACTACATAAATACTTGGGAGATATTAAAGAACTACATCTCTATTACCATCATCATTATCAGAAGAATGGCAATGTTTTTAGAAACACTTAATGAAGTCTTATTCTATGCCAGTACCTCTCAGCTGAGGGTGACTTTACCCCCTGCCTCCCACCCCAGGACATTTGACAATGACCGGAGACACTTTTGATATCCCAACTGTACGTGCCTGTGTCAGGAGCAGGGAGCCCCTGGCATCTGGCAGGTAGAAGCTGGGTAAACTGCCAAACTTCCTTCAAATACAAAGAATTTTCAGGTCCCAAACGTCTAAGCGCCGAGGCTGAGAAATTCCTTAATCCTCCTAATACTCTTTATTTGAGAAACCTGAGCCACTGGGCCATTAACTGGCCCAGAGAGAGCGCAGTAAACACCATGCTGAACTGCGAAATGACAAAAGTGCAAAGCAGCAAACAGGCTGAACTCAACATTCCTGACATCAAATATATGTGGGTTTTTTCCTTCCCTCGCATATCTGAGTGCCCTCGAATCCAGTTCAATCCTGACAATACCTGAGTCAATGCAAACATCACAAGTGAAAGACTCAGCTCCCAAGAATGTGTCCCATTTTGAACACCAGCCACAAGGTCGGGCCTCCTGAACCAACCAGCTCTAAAGTCTGGGAGTTCTCAAAATCCCCTCCTCGGGTTTTATGATTTGCTGAACTGACTCATAAGATTCAGAAAAGCACTTTACCTCCAACGAATAGTTTATTTTAATGAATACAGCTCAGAAACAGCCAAATGGAAGAGATGCACTGGGTAGGAAATAGGAGAGAGGGGCACAGCAACACCCATGCCATCCGGATGCCCCACCCTCCCAGCACCTCCAAGTGTCCACCCACCTGGAAGCTCTCCAAACCCTTTGCTTTCATTAAGTGGCCATAGTTGATTAAATACAATATATACAGAACTCCAAGTGCAGATTTGGCAAGAGGAGATACGTGATGGGGTAGGGAGTTGGAAAGGAGATAATCACACATTGAGTCCCAGCAAAGACAGTGACTGTATCAACCCTCCCATTGAAAAGAGCAGTCAGGGCAGGAAAGGCAGGTGAGTTTAAGAAAGTCTTTCTCAAGTGACCAGGGCAAGGGCATTAAACAATGTCATGGGGAAAGCATTAAAAGCCAGCTTTGAGGGGACATATACAAGCCTCAATGCACTGTATTAAGAGATGAGGACCCAAAGATATCCTTATGCTTGGACACACGAAAGTGCAATGTGCTAAGAACACAATGAATCAGACTGGAACCCTCCAGGCCTCCCACACCCACTGACTTCTATCTCCCCCAGAGCAGCATCTTAAGAGGCGTTTCATTTACTCCAACTAAAAATCAGCTAAAAATGCCACCATGGGCCCCTAAAGTGGCACTGCCCCCGTTTAGACATGCCTTCAGAGCTTATCCCCAAGCCACAGACAATGCTGAGAACAATGATGAAGGCCAACAGACAGAATGCAGGATAGACACCACCCTGGCCCTGGATCCTCCTACACATCAGATGTCAATTTCTCAGCTTCCTGCAGAAGGCTATCAGGAGAAGCAGGAGAGACAGGTGTGTGAGGACCTGCATGCACGCTTGCGCGCACGCACACACATACACACACATGCACACCGTCTTCATTGCCTACCCCTCTCATCCCTTTGGCATGTAATTACAGAGACCTATAACACGCCAGGTACAGTTCTCAGTATTGGGGTACAACACCATTCCACAAAGAGAAAAATCCTTAGTCCCATGAAAGTTTTATTTGTGCGTGTGTGTCCTGGGAAGAGATACAGACCCAAGTAAAGTTAAAACACACACACATACACACACACAAAACACCTTCTGCAACATACTAACGAGTGAGAGCTTCCCTGGTGGCTCAGATGGTAAAGAATCCGCCTGCAATGTGGGAGACCTAGATTCCATCCCTGGGTTGGGAAGATCCCTTGGAGGAGAGCATGGCAACCCACTCCAGTATTCTTGCTGGAGAATTCCATGGACACAGGAGCAGGTTACAGTCCATGGGGTTGCAAAGAGATGGACATGACTGAGCAAATAAGCACACAAAGAGTGACAAGTACTAAGGAGAAAAATCAAGTAGAAACTTAGAGATAAATCATGGGAGACAGGTTTGCATTTTTATTTGGGTTGGCCCAAAAGCTCTTTGGGGTTTTATTAATAAATACACTGAGTGATCAGAGGGAAATTATGGAGCAGGTGGTATTTCAGCAAAAGCTGGGTATCTGAGGAGGGAAAAAAACCTGTATTTCAGGAAAGGGAATAGCTTGTCAAATTCCTGACAGGAAAATGGCACACTCCAATCAGGTAATTTGAGGAGACAGTAATAAAGGAGTGGAATTCAGGGAAACTATAAGCACCTCAGCAGCCCAGGGTTAGTGAAAGGAGGGACCAGGCTGTCCCAAGGACTGCAGTGATCCTGGAAATGAGACAGAAATGTACAGTTCCTGCAGACACAAAGTGTGTGCACAGGAGTACACATTCTGCCAGTGGATGGACAGGTGAGTGGTGGGTAAATGAAAAGTATGCAAATCATTTGCCACTGACAAAAACAATGTGACTGAATTTCTGAAAAGTACCCTGGAACCTCTGTAGCCAAACAACTGCAGTCACTTCCAAAGTACTCACAAGCAGAGGCCACTTTACGTACTCTCACGCTGCAGCCACTGCTGGCTGTCACTGCAGGCCTTTTCTCAGGGATTTGCCTCTGGGGCTTTGGACTGGCCACAGTGCCTTTGCATATGCTTTTCTGAGTCCAGAACACCACCCTCCCTGTTACCTGTGGCCAGGCAAATCACCTCCTGTGACCAAGCCTTTTCTGACAACTACCTTTAGAGATTGAGTATCCTATTCTATGCCCCCACAGCCCCCCTGCCCTCACTACCATCATGTCACTTTTAATGAAATCAACTCTGAATATTCATTGGCAGCATGGATGCTGAAGCTCCAATACTTTGGCCACCTGATGTGAAGAGCTGACTCATTGGAAAAGATCCTGATGCTGGGAAAAATTGAGGGCAAGTGGAGAAGGGAGTGACAGAGGATGAGATGGTTGGATGGCATCACTGACTCAATGGACATGAGTTTGAACAAACTCGGGGAGATAGTGGTGGACAGAGAAGCCTGGCTGCAGTCCATGGGGTCATAAAGAGTCTGACATGACTTAGTGACTGAACAACAACAATTTCACTTCATTCATCTCTCACACACCATCCAGACTACAAGCCCCTAAAGGGGAACAGCTGACTGCTTTTATCTCTGTACCCCTGATATTCAGAGTTCATGGCAGAATGTTTGCACTTAAATTTTGGTTGAACACCTGAGTGGATGAACAAGTAACATCCACACAGCATTAAGCAGTAGACCTGGACTGTTTAATTCCTGGTCTAGGACTCTATGGCATGAAGCAACTATTTTTAATACACCCCATATTCCTGAAGATGACTCTACAGCAGAATCACAGAAATGCAGTGAATAGTTTACAACCTGTAACACACTCAGCAACTCAATGACAACATTAATTTAATGAACTTAAACACTGGTGACCTCTTTAACACATCCAAAGCTATTTATGTTGGGATATGCATGCCTGAAGACTGCTTGCCAAAGACAGACTCAAATAGAGGTGACACATCTATCTTTCAAGTGCTAATTTGCATTTTTAACTTTGATACAAAGAACTTAGCTCTTTTCTTTTGGAATCAAGAAAGATTAGTTGACTTTTTGATCCATCCATCCGTTCTTCCTGTATGACGTATATACCATTAAGCCTTAGGAATTCAGACAGGTCATCCCTACCATCACAGTCTATTTAGAGGCACAAACAGAATTAAATATAATGTAATGTGTTAAGTATAATAGTCAAATGATAAAGAGCTAGAAGTAGTGAATGGTTTGTTGGAGGAAACTGTTCATGAAGATGGTACACATCCATTTCCTGGGGCTGCTATAAGGAAGTACCACAAACAGGATGGCACAGACCACAGAAATGCCTTCTCTCTCATTTCTGCGGGCTGGAAGTCCAAGATGAAGATGCCAGCAGGGTGGGTTCCTTTTGACCGCCCTGAGGGAGAATGGTCCCAGGCCTCTCGCGCGGCTGCTGATGGCCTCAGGCACTCCCTGACTTGTGGCTGGGTCTCCTCGAGTCCTTGTTTTGTTCATGTGTGCATGCACACTTCCCCTTAGAAGGATGCCAGTCATTAGGTTGGATTAGACCTCACCCTCATGACTTCAAGTAACGTCACATCTATAGGCACTGGGAATTATAACTTCAGTATTGTTTGTGGCAGGTGGCAGGGGAGTGAGAGAAGTCAACCCATAACATGGTGAAAAGCTGGATTTTAAAAGACAAACACAAGCTCACCGACAGGACAGAAGATCGCAAGCACGGTCAAGGGAATGGAGGACTAGGAGAGTAGGACTGTCCAGCAAGCAGCCTTGTGACACAGGTCAGGGCATGCAAGATCAGATAAGGTCACTCAAGGCCTTGACAATGGCTCCCATCCTAACAGCATCAAGAAACCACTGACGGGTGGGAAGCACAGAACTGCGACAGCAGTACAGTGCTCTGCAACATAGCCGTGGCCATTTGCTACATACTTTTTACTTTGTCCCTTTGTCTGCCATTGTCCCGAGAACCGGCAGGGAAGTCCCATTCAACCCTCACATTACAATGGGGGAGGGAAGTTGGGGTTCAAGTTTCTCTTTCCTAACCACCTTGCCTCCACCCTGGCACAGAATTGACCTGTACTTCAAGTGACAAGTCATCGCAGTGACCTTCTCCTACTTCTATTTAGACTGGGAGGCTGGTGAGCACACCCCTTTCACAGCCAGGGAGTCAGAACCAGATGGAAAGGGAAAACGTCTTGGGACTTCCCTGGTGGCCCAGGGGTTAAGAATCTGCCTTGCAATGCAGTGGACGTGGGTTGAATCCTTGGTCGGGAAGTTAAGATCCCACATGCCATGGGGCAACTAAGCCCACACACAGCAACTGCCAAAGCCTGAGTGCTCTAGAGCCCGCACACCTCAAAGGCAGAGGCTGTGCACCTCAATGAGAGATCCCGCGTGATGCAAACAAGGTCCTGAGTGCTGCGGCTAAGACCCAAAGCAGCCGAATAAAGATAAATATTGCTTAAAAGAGAAAGGGAACCATCTCCACACCTCCTCTTGCTGCCCTGACCTCCCTCACATTAGTTTCCTAGAACTAGATAATTCCCAAGCAGAGGACACAGATTCTGCCCCTTGGAAAGGTGAAGGCATTTCTGGGAACACCTTGACAAGTGAGGTTAAGACAATGAACTGAGAGAACCTGGGCCTCCTGGGCCTGCCTTACCCAACCCAGCTCCATTTGTATCTGTTGGTTTTCTTTTTTAAAAGAACACCTTTATTGAGACATTACAATTCACAGATCATACAATTTACCCCTTTAAAGTACACAATTCAGTGGTTTTCAGTATATCCCTAGAGTTATGCAACCATCACCACCATCTAATTCCAGAATGACTTCATGACCCAAAAAACAAACCCTCTACCCACTTCTTGTCATACCCCATTTTATCCTCCCCTGACTCTGGGAAACCCTTGCTGTCTCTATGCAATGGCTTATTTTGACATTTCATATGAATGGAATCATAAGTACATCCTTCTGTGGCTGGCTTCTTTCACTTTTATTTTCAAGGTTCAGTCATACTGTAGCAGGTAGCAATACGTCATTCTTTTCTGCGGGCTGCGTGCTAAGTCACTTCAGTTGTATCTGACTCTTTGTGACCCTGTGGACCGTAGCCCGTCAGGCTCCTCTAAGGGATTTTCTAGGCAAGAATACTGGAGTGGGTTCTGAATAACATTCTGCTGTATGGCTATATCACATTAAAAAAATCAATATATAGACATCTGGGTAGTTTCTTTTCTAATATTATGAATAAGTTGCTATGAACATTGGTGTATAAGTTTGAGTATCTGTTTTCAGTCCTTTTAGGCATTTACGTAGGAGTAGAATTGCTGGGTTGTAGACTATGTATAACCTTGAGGAACTGCCCAACTGTTTCCTAAAGTGCCTGGGCCATTTTACATTCCCTCCAGCAAAGTCCAAGGGTTCCAATTTTTCCACATCCTATCAAACACTTGCTATTTTCTATCTTTTTGATAATCACCACCCTAGTGGGTGTGAAGTGGTACTCAACTGTGGGTCTGATTTGCATTCCCCAGTGACTAATGATGCTGAGCCTATTGGCTATCAAGTTCCTATTGGCTATTTGTAAATCTTCTTTGGAGAAATGTCTACTCAAGTCCTTTGCCCTGTTTAAAGTTGGTTATTTGTCTTTGTTGAACTACAAACGTTCTTCATCTATTCTGGATATGAGTCCCTTATCAGTTATATGATTGCAAATATTTTCTATGTTTTTGGCTGTCTTTTCACTTTCTTAATGGTATTCACACCATAGATTTAAGTTCTGATGAAGTCCTTTTTTTGGGGGGGGGGGCTTGTGGTTTTGGTGTTATATTTAAGTACAACTGCCTAATTTCAAGGTCACAAAGATTTACTCCTGTGTTTCCTTCTCAGAGTTTTATAGCTTTCATTCTTATGTTTATTTAAGGTCTATAATCCATTTTGAGTTGATGCTCATTTTTACCCTTTGAGGGGATGGTAATCCACATGAAATTTAACTCTCCCAACACCAAGCCACCTTATGGCAAAGCTTCTAGAAAGGAGGAGCATCTTGACAATCAAGACCAAACCTCCTGCAATGCATCCACATCTCCAGCGGTGTACGGGTCAGAAGGGTCCTCTCCCCCTCTCCACAGAGGTGGTGGCACCCCATGTAAACACTAAGGTTTAGCCCTGCAGTGACCTGAAATGACCCTGTGCGCCTGCAAGACTTGCCATGTCTGTCATCTGCTTATCACAGAACCCTAATTCATCTCAGACCCTGTGCCCTGCTCTCTGCCACACACTGACCCCCAGGTATGTAGGGGGCTAATCTTATCAAAAAGATCAAAAGGATCTTTCCCAAGTGGACTGTTACCTTGCAATAAGAATTAAATTTATTGAACACTTAGCACCACCTGTATTCAGCCCTGGGGATACAAAACTGAGCAAGATGATACAGCTCCTGCCCTGGGGGAGCTGTCACTTCAGTGAGAGGGACCTAGACCAAGACCTGGCACTCTATCACCTCCCCAGTGTTGAATAACAACAACTGTAGTTGTAACATTAATTACTATTTGCCTGGTCATGTACTTTGCTCTACGTGCATTCATAACTCTTTAACTTTATGACGTAGGGCTGGCAGTCCTCTGTTTGCAGCACAAACGAAGCACCAATCTTACAAAAGGCACTCTAACAGAAGGGCGAGCAAGGACCAGGAGCACAATGCGGATGGGGACACAGCCCCATGTACAAGGGGACTTGGAGTTGAGCTCTGATACGGGAACTTTTCTCTGGGGAGAAAACAAAAGGGGGAAAAATAAAGGCACACAAATATCTGTCGAGTTAGGGCAAAAGTGAGCAGAGCAAGGAGATGAGGCAAGCGAAGGGGAAGAGTGTGGCTTATTCATATTCATGGACCACTGCCGGGAGAGCCAGCGAGTTACATGGGGAAAAGCCACAGACAACCTCTCCTTGTGCTGGTACATAGTATCACCGCAGCAGACTCTGCCATTGGGACAATCTGCCTCGCTCCCCCAAAACACTGCCAGCGAAAAGGAAAACGGTGTTAATGAAATACTGAGGATAAGATCGAGGCGTGGGGAGGCAGAGATGAGGTTTGAGTCCTTACAATAAATACTTGTATTTCAGATAATCGAGTTTGGTTCTTAGCGCTAATGTTATTTTCTGTTAATTTAATGTCCCTGGAATCCCTCTGAGTAAGAAGATTGCTGGTGGAATGCAAATAGAGCCCATTCTGGGAAAAAGAATAATCTCCTCAACCCAGGTGTGCTCAAAGGCTGCAGAGAAGGCCAGTCCCTCCGGGTAGAGGGAGTTAAACAGATCCTCCAAGGTGATCTGGGCATGGAAGCTGCGTGCTGAGCAGAAGGGGCAGTGGTTATTTGAGATGTTGTGGAATCAAACTCATCATGCCCTCCTGCACCAGGCATGTGGAGGACCAGCGGGACTCTCAAGGACCTCAGATGACTCCTGGTGACAGGAGGGGTCCTGAAGAAGCCAGGGGAGGGCAATGTGCATTGAGCCATCTCTGCCGCCAAAAGGAGCGTGAAAGCATCCCCTTGTCCCAGGTATAGCAGAAGCATCTTAGTTTACCCTGAACCAATCCCCACTTAGTGGACTTCTCCGATGGCTCAGCGGGTGGAGAATCCGCCTGTGAAGCAGGAGACACAGGAGACGCAGGTTTGATCCCTGGGCCTGGAAGATCCCCTGGAAGAGGGCACGGCAACCTACTGCAGTATTCTTGCCTGAAAAATCCCATGAACAGAGGAGCCTGGTGGGCTACAGTCCAAAGGGTCAGACACAACTGAGCAACTAAGCACCATCCCCATTTATGCCTGCTGTCCCAGCCTAATTATAGCATCTTTTAAAGCACTCCAGCTTGGACAATAAATTGTAACCACATTTCTAGGTCCAGTGGGCACAACATTAGTGATGAGCTGAGGAATGCTGGATGCCAGAAGGAAGGGAGGCTTGAGGATCACTCAGAGAATCAGAATGCAAAGGAGCTTTCTGCCAAGGAGGAGTCAAGAAACCAAGGAGAGAATGTGGTTCCCTCTCTGCTCCCCATCTGAGCTACCAGGGAAGCCAAACAGGTGGCACCTAGTGGTAAAGAACCCGCCTGCCAATTCAGGTTAGAGGTAAGAGACACGTGTTCGATCCCTGGGTCGGGAAGATCCCCTGGAGGAGGGCATGGCAACCCACCCCAGTATTCTTGCCTGGAGAATCCCATGGATAGAGGAGCCTGGCGGGCTGCAGTCCATGGGGTCTCATACAGTTGGACATGAATGAAAGGACTTAGCATATACGCTGCTGCAGGGAACCAGAGTGAGGAACTCCGCCCGTGGCAAAGGTCATGAGGAAGGAGGCTCGGCATTACACAAAGGCGAGATCGAGCCTCAGGAGACCCCCTGTTCCCGAGCATCTACCCCCAAAACCAGAGTGCCTACTTTACTGTTTTATGCTCTTACCTATACCTCTGACTTTACAGGGGGCTGACCCTCCACCACCTCTCCCCGAGAAGGAGTTAATTTGCAGCTCCAGTTAATAAAAATTCCTGGGTGTGACAAGAATGTTTCAACTTACAAACTCCTCTGAAGGTTCTCTAGCCTGCCTGAGCAGGTTTGTCCAGCCACATGTGATTGTTTACAGCCTCCCAACCGTGAGAGGTATGAGATGCTTTAAACTTTATACAGACTCTTTTGAGAAGTTAGAAAATTATTAGTATAGTATAGTGGGTTGATTAGAAATTATACTGGTGAAGGGTTTTTCATTTGTTGAGCCAATATTTGCTGCTAAATCTCCATTATCCCCTGTCCTTATAATGAATATAACATATAGGAGAAATAAGTATTAACCTTTAGGATTAATCATGTTAAACCTTAGGCTAAGTAAATTCCTTTTCTTGATTATAACCCCCTGCACCCTCACCCTATAGGAATGCAACTTTATCTGGTACCTTCAGAGGGTGGCACCTAGTTTAAGAAAAAATCACCCCTGGAAAAAATAAGTTTTCTGGATGACTGACCGTTATCAGAAAGGGCCTTAAAATGTCAGGCCTCGTGGCCAGAAGATGATGTAAAACCCCTAAGACCTTTGTATAATTTTATATGAAGCACCTGATTTTGACAAGGGTCAGGTCTGCTAACCCCGCATGACTCTGTATTCATCCCTATGTATAACAAAAAGTATATAAGCAAGCCTGAAAATAAAGAAATTGGATCAGTTTCTGGAAAGACTGATTCCCCTGTGTTGTTCTTTCTTTCCCCTTCTGGCTGAATTCCCATCTGGAGCGTGGATACTCGATTGGTATTCCACGTAAACCAAGTTATTCAGCCTCTTTTTCTCCACTAATATTTCCTACTACACTATCCTTTTCTAATCTCTCTTTATATCTGTAATTTAAGTTCTTTCCTAGGATGCCTACTCCGTCTCCCCTTCAAATTACCCTGGATCCACCAGGGCTGGACCCTGGCAGTGCTGCTCCCCGTGCCACCCCAACAGAGGTTCTGAAACTCCCAGTCTCAGTTTCTTCATCTGAAAACTGGAACAATATACATCTGGCAAGTTTGTGAGGATTCCACAAGACAATGTATGTAATTTCCTCATGCCGGCACATAATAGAACCTCAAGGCATGAGAAGTTGTCGTCAGTCAGTTCAGATCAGAAGCGCTGGGATGCTGAGCTTTGGGGAAAAAATCCTTTCCATCCTAATTCTCTGAGTGATCCTCAAGCCTCCCTTCCTCCTGCCTTGCCCCCTGGCATCCAGTGTCCTCGGCTTACTGCTAATCACAGAAACAGAGCATAAAAAAAGGCACCCAGGTGCCAGCATACTTCTCCAAGGGCTGAATAGGATTTCATAAACCAAAAAGAGCCTACAGCTTCCAGCTGTGGTATTGCCCTGCTCTAATTTCCCTAGCAGCAGCAAGGACAATGAAGCTGGGAGTTTCCATTTGAGGGAACATTTTTTCCTTTCCCTCCATCCTCTAACAGTGGTCTTCAATTACAGTGTGTGATGCTTGGATACAGGGAGGCTAAGGGAGGTGGGCAGGGAAGTGACCCCCTGAAAGGCATCTGCAGAAGCAGATTAGAGAGCTCCCCACAGACACTGGAGCAGTCTCTGAGCTCATGGAGGGAGCCCGGGGAAAGGAGGCAAGAGCAGGGGAAAAAAAAAGGCAGCCCCTCCCTGGGCCTGATGAAGATTAATATCTCCTCCCTGATGAGATGAGGCAGGCTTAATCGCTTCTATTAATACAGAATCACTGAGGGCCAAAGATGGAGGCGTGGAGGGAAGTGGGGGAGGGGATGAGAATGCTTTGCCAATACCATACAAGAGCAGAAAGGGACACCCTGAATGCACAAATACAGGATTTCCCCAAGGCTCAAAAGTTATAACAGAAACCTGCTGGCTGAGGCAGCACATGAGACCAGTATTAGGTGTACTTGGTGCTTTTCCTACTAAGACGACTGGATCAATTTGGTTACACATGCTGATCTCAAAGACTGGATGGTCTCAGCAGAGACTGCCACCCCCTTGCAATCTTAAGGCCCCAGTCAAGGTTATTAGCTTGGGTACAGCCTTCCAACTCCATTCTCCATGGACAACTCCAAGCCACGTTCCAAAATAAAGCTCAAGAGGCACCTTCATGAAGCTTTCCTGGACCATCCATCCCCAGAGAGTTATGAGTCTTTGCTTCTGGACTCCCAGAGACAGGTATACATACTTCTATTACAGTAATTCCTGTGGATTGCAATTGGGAGCCATCCTCTAAAAGAAGATTACTACTCTTAGACTTGAATGTTTGCTTCCTATCGTCCTATAAGTTTCCTTATTCATTAAACAATCTCTCTCTCACCTCATCTCCTGCTTTCCTGCAAGGATCCACTATCTTTGAGGAATAAGCACACAGAGAAAGGTCATTATTGCCCAAGACCACCAAGAGAACAATTTTTTTTTTTTAAGGGCAAGGACAATGTCTCAAAGTTCTTTGTGTCTTTCTCAGACTCTAGTACCAACCACACACTGGGTTAATAAATATTAATGTTTGTCCCATCATCTAAACAACAGGAGAACAGAGGAGTAGAAAATAGAGGCGTCAAAACTGAGAAGGATGCAGGTGAGGAAGCCTCAGGATCACGATGAAATGTACAAATATATCAGGGGTAACACAGCCCTTACCTGTTCAAAAGTATTAAGATACTTCTTAAAAGGTGGTCATTAAAAAAAAAAAAAAAAAGCAGCAAAAAAGAGTATCTCCTCAACCTGTTGTTCAGTTGCCCAATCAAGTCTGACTGTTTGAGACCCCATGGCCTGTAGCATGCTTGTCCTCTCTGTCCCTCACCATCTCCCAGAGTTTGCCCAAGATCATGTCCATTGCATCAATGACATTATCCAACCATCTCATCCTCTGTCACCCTCGTCTCCTTCTGCCTTCAGTCTCCTCCACACTCTTTACTAATCCTCACTCAAACGCTGGGTGAATTTTCATCTCAAATAAGCTCAGGATTCCCAGCTCCCCAAATCCCACCCCAGCAGACAACTGGTCTTAAGGACTTGGGACATGTGGGCTCAGAAGGGGAAGAATCCCCGAAGGGCAGATCACCTGCAGAGGAAATTAACCTCTTATTTCAGAGTGAACTGGAATCATTGCATTAAGTGCATGAAACTTCAAATGTGAAGGGGGACTAGTCTGGGATTCACTCAAAAGGACAAGCCATCACCAAAATGTGCCTGAGGAGCATACCATCTGTGTTAGGTATAGAATCATCAGCTCGTGGGAACATGAAGTACACACAACACAGAATAAAAGCGGCAGCCTGAGAAGTTTGGAGGCTTCTCTGCCCCAGCTTTTCATCACAGGCATACCCTGGAGATACCGGAGGCGGGGTTCCAGACACAACAAAGCAAATATCACAATAAAGTGAGTCACATGAAATTTTTGGCTCCCCAGTATTTACAAATGTTATGTTTATGTATACTTAGGTGTACAATAACATTACACCTAAGAAAATCATGTACATACTATAATTTAAAAACACTTCATTGCTTTAAAAATCATGCTTAAAAAATACTAAACACTAACTGAGCCTTCAGGGAGTTGTAATCTTTTTGCTGATTGAGGGTCCTGCCTCAGTGTGGATGGCTGTTGAGTGACTGATCAGGCCGGGGTGAAGGCTGGGATGACTTTGGCAATTTCTTAAAATAGGACCACAGTGAAGTTTGCCACACTGATTGACTCTTCCTTTCATGGAGCATGCAATGCTGTTTTATAACATTTCACCCATGGTAGAGCCTCTTTTAAAGTCAGTCTTCTCAAAATCTGTCTTAGCTTTATCAACTAAATTTATTTAATATTCTGAATCCATTGTTGTCCTATCAACAACTGATTAATTTCTCCATCTTCAATGGGTGTGGTTCATGGTGTCCCAAAACAATTACAGTGATAACATCAAAGATCAGCGATCACACAGCAATCCCATTCCTGTGCAAATATCCAGACAAAACTATAATTATAAAAGACATATGCACCCTTTTGTTCATAGCAGCACTGTTTACAATAGCCAAGACGTGGAAACCTAAATGCCCATCAACAGAGGAATAGATAAAGATGATGTGGTACACACACAGACAGACACTCACACACACACACTCACACACACAGAATACTACTCAGCCATAAAGAAGAACAAAATAATGCCATTTTAGCAAAGTGGATGCAACTAGAGATCATATTAAGTGAAATAAGTCAGAGAAAGACATATACTATATGATATCACTTACACATGAAATCTACAATATGACACAAATAAACTTATCTACAAGATAGAAACAAACTCACAGACAGAAGACTTGTGGTTGCCAAGGCAGCTGGGGAGGGACAGAGCAGGAGTTTTCGATTAGCAGATGCAAGCAGAGACTGGATAAACAACAAGGTCCTACTGTATAGCACAAGGAAGCATATTCATAGTATCCTGTGATAAACCATAATGGGAAAGAATATAAAAAAGAATGTGTGTGTATATATATATGTATAACTGAATCACTTTGCTGAACTACACAAATTAACATTATAAGTCAACTATACTTCAATTTAAAACAAGAGATCACTAATTGTAGGTCAACCTAAGAAGAATAATGAAAAAGTTCGAAATATTGCAACAAGTACCAAAATGTGACAGAGACAAACTGAGAAACTGCTGTGAGAAAACAGTGCCAATAGATTTGACGTAGGGTTGTCACAAACTTGCAATTTGTTTTCTTAAAAAATGTACTCTGCAAAGCACAGTTGAAGCTAAGTGCAACAAAATGAGGTCTGCCTGTAGATTAGTCCTGGCAACACTGTAGCTCACCAATTCCAAAAACAAAACCAAAGTTGATACATCATGCAACGGACATGGCTCTCTCAAGTAAATTTAAAAAGAAATTTTAAAAGTGGTTGATACAGGACCTCCTCCTCAACTGAATCAGTCCCACTGTGGACAACATTCAGTACGGGATTTGAAGAGCTCCAGAGCCAGTCAGACATGAATGAGCGACTTCACTTTCACTTTTCACTTTCATGCATTGGAGAAGGCAATGGCAACCCACTCCAGTGTTCTTGCCTGGAGAATCCTAGGGACGGGGGGCCTGGTGGGGCTGCTGTCTATGGGGTCACACAGAGTTGGACATGACTTAGCAGCAGCAGCAGCAGCAGAGCCAGTCTGAACCTTCAAGGCATTTCCAGGCTGATAGGAATGTAAGTATCCACAGAAAAATCAGCAGCTGAAGATCAAATGTTATTCACCCGAGGTTGGCTATAAGCATCTCTAGGGAAATGGAGGCATTCCTAAATGTCCAAGTATCCCCGAGCCAAGGGCAGAGATGCTGAGCCAGCAATTACACCAGACCGGGCTGGGCTGTGAGTCCTCAGAGAGGCAGGATTATGGCTGAAGCACCAACACGCCCCCATCAGTCAAGACCGTAATTTCTCACCAAGCCACAGGCAGGGACGGGGGAGACCCAGTGGGAGGGGCTACAGGGCACCAGGATGCTGAGTGAGGCAGCTGAGTCAAGAGCCCATGAAAGGAGAAAAGGGCAGCAGCACTGGCAAAACCTTGCGAAAAATCCAGCCTTCCCAAGACCCAGGGCTGGAAGGAGAGAGCCAAGTAAGAACATCTGAGCCTGGATCCGTGCAGAACCTCCAGACGGAACTTCTGCTCAGGATCTAGAACTGAGTCCAGGGACTCAGAGTCCCAGCAGAATCGGCTTCAGCTCTGAACATCCATCCACCAGTGAGAAATGTGCCAACTGCCACCGACCCGCTGAGTTTCTCTGTTTAATGTCTCAGTGGCATGGTCTCCTCCCCTGTAAGATGGGGGTGACCACGGTTCCTCCCAACATGCAGAGATTGTACAGTTCAGTAATTTACAAGAATGATCCCTGGGGGCCAGATGGCAGGCTCCCCAGTCTGAACCCAAGCTGAGTGACCTTGGACAGAGTAATTTAACCTCTCTGGGCTTCGGGGTCCTTACCTGCAAGTGGGCATATTAATAGGACCGACTTCAAATGGTTGTAAGGACTGAATGAGTGAATCTACGTAAATTATACGCCTGCCTCCAGCAAGTGTGTTGTGATGTGTTACAGTAAGTGTTCACTAAATAGTGGTTATTATTATTACAGATGGTAATTACATTCTTTCCCATCGCTGCTCCCTTAAAGGAGGTGAACACTTGCAGAACAACCCCTGTACACTTAGCACCACACATGCGAGGCTCATGTATTAGCTCATTTAAAGATCACAACCACTCCCCAAACAGTGATGAGGAGCAGAGGGTCAGAAAGGTCAAAGGTGACTCCTACCATGCAGCTAGCGAGTGGCAGCATCAGACTCTGCACCCTACGTGCTATCCCATGCACTACCCACCCTAATATACCTCTATCACACCACCTGACCAAGTCACGGCTGGCACCCCAGTGCTACTTCAACCACACTTTTATGATAAAAACTGTAGTACAGTATATACTTCACTTTGACATTGAAAAAGGCATCTCAATCTTTTTTTCCCCCCATATTACTTTTTTTTCCTAGGAAAGATGGTTGACCCTGGAGTCCTAGCTCACCTCCATGCTGGGCATCACCAGTTCAAGTGTCCCAACATCCAGCTGGGGGCTAGGTAGGGGTGCTAACTGTCAGATATTTATTCTGCTCTCTGTCCCAAACCAGCAAACGATTGCCTTCCCCACCCCTGTTTTCCTTCCAGGCCTCTCCACCCGAAACCCATTTGCTCCCATCAAAACCTGAAGTCATCTTTGATTCATTCCATTTCTCACCTTCACAGCCCGAACATCCCCCCAAGATGCAGAGGCTTGGCCTCCAAACCCTGTCTCCTCATCTCCACTGCAACCATCTGAGTTCATGTCACCTCACCGCTCACCTGGATGAGTACAGTGGTCGCCTAGCTGGAGGCCTGGTCTAGATTCTTATGCCCCTTCAGTCATTCTCCACAGATAACAGACTGTTTGGAAACACACACCAGGCATGTTTGGCTGGATATAACCGCTAGAGTTGTCCATGTCCTAAGCTCTGAAGCTATGACTAGGTTGACTTAGAGGATTTTGCAGGTGTGATTAAATTAATGCACAGCCTGAGATGCAAAGATTACCCTAATTATCCAGGTGGGTATAACGTAATCATAAAAGTCCTTATAAGGGGGCGGCAGGAGGGTCCAAGTCAGAGAGATGTCATGATGGAAACAGCTTGGGGTGATGTGACGGCTGATTCTGAAAGTGGAGGAAGGGACCAAGAGCCAAAGGAGGATCATACAGGCGATCACCTGTATGAACTGGAAAAGGCAGGAAGGAAACAGGCCCTGGAGGAAGTCAGCGCTGCAGACATATTGATGTAAGCCCAGTGAGACTGACTTGAGATGACCGATCTCCAAGCTCTAAGAATAAATCTGTTGTTTCAACAGAAGGACAGTCTGATTGTGACCATACGTTACAGCAGCCACAGAAAACTAATACACACAGTCTTGCCTTCAGCCTAGACTCACGCAGACAACCTGTGGACTTTAAAAGTGTCCAAACTCCTCTCAGTGGCCTGTCCACGAGGTGTCTGCTGAAGTCCCCAACCTCATTTCTGACCCTGTATCCTTCTGCTCATCCACCAGACGCATTTACCTCCAGCAGCTTTTCCCATAAACATCCAGTCCCGTCTAGCCTCTGAGCAACTATGCTTGCTCTCTTTGCAGGGGTGTCATCCCCACACAGGTGGCTCGCAGTTATACTTCAGGTATCAGTGCAAATGTCACTTCGTCCAAGTCCTTCCTCATCACAACATCCAAAATGGTGCATGCAGGGGTCATTTTCTTGCCTATAAGTTAACTTATAAGCTCCATGGGAACTGGAGTGTTTCCAAAGTACTCAAGTGTGCCTGAGTTACACTGAGCAGGTCCTTAGTGAATTTTTCTTGAGTGAATAAGTACATGAGGCTTATGAAATCAACACAAGACTGCAGACCCTGCTTCTCAGTGCCTGGAGGTAGATGGATAGCACAGGGAAGCATGAACATTGGGGGCTGGGAAGAATAAGGCTTGGGGAAGAGCACTGGGAGGGCAGTGTGGCTTGAAGCTGGGCCTTGAAAAGTAGGCTGGAGCTGGGAAAGTGAAGGTGTGAGCTCAGGTTCCGAAGCTACTCTCCGAATGATGCAATGAGGCGTGTAATAAATTCAGAAATTCTCCTATGGAGCTAAATATCTCCACCATCTATCCCGCAGACCTCAGCTGTATTCAGAGGGAGGAGGCATTTATCTTTCAACTTCTATCCTAGCTCCTCGTGTGGACCAAAACCAGTTTATTTCCAAATGCTTTCTCCATTCCTAGAAAATGAAAATGGACTCAATAGGGGAGCCCTGGGAAATTACAATCTGGCAATGAAATTCCACCTGTCCTGGGAACTCTGCTCAATGTCATGGGGCAGCCTGGATGGGAGGGGAGTTTGGGGGAGAATGGATACATGTGTATATATGGCTGGGTCACTTGGCTGTCCGCCTGAAACTATCACAACACTGTCAGTTGGCTATAATCCAGTACAAAATAAAACGTTTAAATGAAAGAAGAAGAAAATTCTGTCCTTTGTCCGGCCAGCTCACCTTTATATGTCATAGTTTCCTTCACGATATATTCCATCTGATCTCCATAATCACTCTTAGAGGAAGTCAGGGCGGACAGTATCACTCCCATCCTACAGATGAGGAAACTGAGTCCTTGTCGTGCCACATCGCTGTTTGGTGATGAAGTCCATTCTAGGCAGTAATGACTTAAGCTTGGATGAGATGTATTCAGCTTCCCCAGATCCACATTTTCTCTAAGAGGAAGACAATGCTATCCTCGCTTGACCCAGAGCTGCTACAGAACTAATGAGAAAGCCCTGATACTTACGAGCCGAGTGACCCTGAGCCATCCACTTACCCACTCTCTGTTCTCATTTTGCTTTTTCCATTATGCTGGCCATGAAAACAGTCCGACTGCATGCAGATGAGCCCTCTGCTTAATATTTATTGGCCAACAACCATGTGCCAAGAGATTTTCTTATGCTATATTTTATTTGCAATTACAGATCTGAAGTTCATCGATAAATGACCCCATCAAAAATAAATGCAATAAAAAAAGGATTAGGAATTTATGGAGAGTCCAATATACATCAGCTGCCTGCCTAAATCAATGATGAGACCTTCACATAAATCTGGATGGGAGATAGGGTGGTTTCCATTTATATGTGAGAAAATGGAGGTTTAGAAAAGGGAAGAGACACGCCTGGGGTCACACAGCTGCTACATGCATGGCACAGTTCAGTCTCAAACCCAAAGCTTTCTGGCTGCAAAGCCATGTCCTTGCCAACTCTGACCTGCTGTTCTCACTCCTGGGAGGTGACGTTCCTCTCTGACAGGCACTGGAGAAGCTCAGAACACTTGGGGCACCTTTGAATTTCCCTTTCACCCAGGCTGTTTCACTCCTGTGTCTAAATCTCTAACTTCTGGTACCGAATGACTGGTACGGTGCTCAGGAGAGAGAAGGACTCCTTGCAGGCTACTGATCAGAACAGAAAGGGAGGGGGACAAGATGGCGGGGAGGGAAGCAGGAGGCTGAGCATCAGCAGTTAAGAGCAGGGCTCTGAGTCTGACAAGCCAGGTCTGCACGAACTGGCTCTGTGACCAGGGGAGGTTCCTGCACATGATCTACAAGAAGGGGATGATGGAGACAGGAGCTGAGAACAGCGCTCAGAGCAGACGCTGGCCAATGTTAAGATCCTCCAAAATCACTGCAGATGGTGACTGCAGCCATGAAATTAAAAGATGCTTACTCCTTGGAAGAAAAGCTATGACCAACCTAGACACTATATTAAAAAGCAGAGACATTACTTTGCCAACAAAGGTCCATCCAGTCAAAGATTGTTTTTCCAGTAGTCACGTATGGATGTGACAGTTGGATTATAAAGATGAGCACCGAAGAATTGATGCATTTGAATTGGGGTGTTGGAGAAGACTCTTGAGAATCCCTTGGACAGCAAGGAGATCCAACCAGTCAATCCTAAAGGAAATCTGTCCTGAATATCATTGGAAGGACTGATGCTAAAGTTCCAATACTTTGGCCACCTGATACATAGAATTGATTCACTGAAAAAGACCCTGATGCTGGGAAAGACTGAAGGCAGGCGGAGAAGGGGATAACAGAGGATGAGATAGTTGGATGGCATCACCAACTTGATAGACATGAGTCTGAGCAAACTCCAGGAGTTGGTGATGGACAGGGAAGCCTAGTGTGCTGCAGTCCATGGGGTCATAAAGAGTTGGGCACAACTGAGCCACTGAACTGAACAGTAAGGACAAGAAGGGAAGAACTGCCTCACAGCCAAGAGGAGAGCACCTGGGAATGGAACTAGTGAGGAAATGGAGAAAATACACAAGTCCAGCGTCTCTTTCTGATTATACTACGTGTCCTTGAAGGACCTGGAAAGCAAGGAAGAGATTATTTGGGGCAGAGTAGTGGACCAAAGGAAAAAGCAGACTCTTTTCTGCTCAGACAGGCATCAGAGCAGGACTCTCTATGAAGAGAGACTGGTGAGAGAGAAACAGAAAAATTTCATGAATACTCGCTCCCAGAGATGCTCACTTACCTGCCCCTTCATGCCACTCACTCAGAGTGTTTACCTAAAACATGAGAGGAAGTCATGTGTGAGATGCTCCTCTCTCTTCCGACCTGTCTCCCTCACAGCCACCCTGGAACCAGCCCTGGGGGTGCCCTGCCTCCCCAGGCATGAAGGTGTCTGCGATCATTTCTGGACTGCTGACTCCAGGAATCCTGGAACCCTAACTGTCTCCAAGTCTGCCTGGAGCAAGCCAGGCAAGCATCCTGGGGACCACAAACCACAGGTACAGCTCCTAGGAAGGAAAGGCAAGGGTCCAGTTACCTTACTGCTCAGGACGGGCTGAGCCTCACCTGTCCCTGAGGACTGTGTCTAACCAGCCACCAGGTCAGAGGCAAGCAAGGAAAAGGCATGCTTTGAGAAGTCAGAAAGGTGAACACAACTGAGCTCACTGAGCCTGCAGAAGTTTGAACCTAGTACCTTTTTCAAGTATATGTGAAGGTTATACTTGGAAATGACCAACTTTTCCCAATCTCCATGGAGAGCGCCGTAAGAGGAAAGAATTTTACTTAGCAAAAAGGAAGATCAATAATGTCAATTTAAGGACTTCACTGGTGGAACAGTGGATAAGAATCTGCCTGCCATTTCAGGAGACACGGGTTTGATCCCTGGTCCTGGAAGATTCCACATGCTAAGGGGCAACCAAGCCTGTGAGCCACAACTATGAGAGACCAAGTGTTGCAACTATTGAGCCTGCAGGCTGCAACCACTGAAGCCCAGGCACCCAGAGCCTGCGTTCTGCCATGAGAGGCCTCCACAATGAGAAGCCCATGCACCGCAACCAGACAGTAGCTCCCGCTTGCCACAACCAGAGAAAGCCCGCACACAACAATGAAGGCCCAGTGCAGCCAAAAAAACAACAAAAAAAACCCTGGTTTTTTTTAAAAAGTTATGTCAATTTAAGAGGTAAACAAAACCTTGGAGAGATCTCAGTGAACACGGCTGCAGGGTTAAATCTTTTTCTTTTTTAATGCTTTCTTTTTTCTATTGTGGTAAAAGTCACATAATATAAAACATACTATTTTCAACCATATTTTACTTACAGTTCAGCGGCAATAAGTACATTCACATTGTTTGCAACTCTCACCATCAGATTGTTCACCTTCCTAAGCTGAAACTCTGTCCGCATTAAACACTAACTCCCTGTCCCTCCCTCCACCCCATCCCTGGGGACCCTGGCATGTACCAGTGTACTTTCTGACTCTATGAATTTGATTGTTCTAGGTATGCTTGGGTTAAATCTTAGCTCACTTACTAGCTCTGGAAATGAGCTGATTATTGAACTTTCCTGTGCCTCATTGTCCTCATCTGCAAAATGGGACTATCAGTATCTACTTTATGTAGGGCACTTCTGAAAGACACATGAGTTAATACAAGTCAAAGATTAAATGTTCCATAAAGAGCAGCTAATATTATCCTCGTCTCTGGCCTTGCCATCTGAAGGGTGTAGAAATCAGAGGAAGTACCAATGACAATTTATCCAGACTTCATTATGCGCCAAGCACTTTTCTAAGTAATGCACACTATTAGGTCTACAACAACTCTGAAAAGGAGGTAAGTTATGTAAGTGAGGTACAATTCAACACAAGGGATTAACAGAGGCACAAATGATAGACTGGCTGAGGATAATAATATCGGCCTCAGGAACCTGGTGTGAGGACTAAGACTTAAATGTCAAAGGCGACAAAGCTGCTTTGTGAGACAAACAGCAGGCCCTCCATCAGCACTGACATCTCCGGCCTGACTCCACCTTATTAAACCCAAGCCCCGGAGGCCGGGGCCTGAGGAGAGGAGGAAGATCACCCACCCAGGGGTTTCAGCTGATCCAGGTTAAGCTTCCCAAGTGGGCCAGAAGGTAAGGATCACCTGGGGTCCTTGCTAAAAATGCAGATACCGGGGCACCTCCCCTGCTGACTCTGGTTCAGCAGACCTAGCACAGGGCCCTGACACTGTGTTTTTCCTAAGTACTGCCCCAGGGTGGGCTGAGTGTCTGCATGTTTGACAGATGCCTAGGTGATTTTTTAAACATATTTCTTTTTGGCTACGCTGGCTCTTGGCTGCTGCGTAGGCTTTCTCTATAAATAGTTACAGTGAGCCGGGACAGCTCTCCAGTTGTAGTGCTTGGGCTTCTCATCGTGGTGGCTTCTCTGGTGGAGCACGGGCTCAGTAGTTGCGGCACAGGGCTTAGTTTCCCCACGGCATGTGGGATCTTCCCAGACCAGGGTGTGAACCTGTGTCCCCTGCACTGGCCGGCAGATTCTTAGCCATTGCACCACCAGGGAAGTCCTGCCCAGGTGATTCTTATCTGGCAGTTTTGGAACCAGAGAGCCAAGTGACCTCCTTCCAAGCTGGAGGAGGAAATGCTCTCAGGTTCCTCTGAGGCAAGCAGCCAAAGGCAGGCAAGTCCAGATCGCAAGGAATAAGCTTCCCAAGGAGGAGACAGGATGAGGAAAGAGAAGTCAGAACATAGGTCCTAAGACCCGGTCACAAAGCCTGTGAAGTGGGTCCTCCCACCTTTCCTGGCTTTGTCCACCCTGCCCCCTCCTCTCCCTTCCCTCCAGCAACCCTGGTTGCTCCCTGCTTTTCTGCAAAGACACCAAGCCCTCTACACACCCAGCTATCCCCTTCTGCCTGAAATGCTGTGCCTCTTTATCTCTGCCTGCATGCAAGAGTGCTAAGCTGACTCCTATGGAACTGCAGTCTCCCAGGTTCCTCTGTCCAAGAGATTCTCCAGGAAAGAATACTGGAGTGGGTTGCCATGCCCTCCTCCAGGGTTCCCGACCCAGGGAATGAACCTGCATTTCTTACATCTCTTGCACTGGTAGGCAGGTTCATTACCACTAGCACCTCCTGGGAAGCCCTCAATTTCTGCTTGACTCTGCTTAAACGTCACTGGAGAGCCCCTGTCCAGACCATCCTATCAAAAACACCTTCTTCACCAAAGCTCCCCTGCTTTCTGTCTGTGGTGTGGATCACCCCTCAGCAGACTATGAATTTATGAATCATTTCTCTTCCTGCCCTAGATAGTGAGATGCATGAGAAAAGGCGGCACACTTGTGTAATTCACAGCTCTGTACCTAACATCCTAAAATAGTGTCTGATGGTGTTAGTTGAAGGAATGAACTACCTTGGAGGAATCACCTCATCTCAGAAATGGAAAATCCCCACTCCCTGATGGGGTAGTGGGAGGATTATTTAAATGTATATGGGAGAGCTTTGGTTAAACACCACCCTGATCCCTACCCCAAATAGCCACTATTGGTTCAATGCAGCAACTTCCTTCTGAGGCATCAGTGCCTGCTTCAACCCCAGCACTGGCTCTATCAACAGGAGAATTCATGATGGACAGGAGACGGGGCATGGGGTGCCCTCTGCTGGGGCAAAAATGACAAGTACCCACTGTCTGAAGATCCCACTCTAGAGAAGGAATCTGGCATTGTCAGGGTTCTTCTGAATAGTGTAATCTTAACACTTAGCTCTCTATTCCTTAAACAATTTGCTTCAGACACATAGTCAGCACACAGAACCTGGCTGAACACAAAGTGACTCTAAAAATCTATGCTAGGCACAACAGATTCCTTTTCATCGGCAGTAGCAGTCGCTCAGCTGTGTCTGACTCTTTGCAACCCCACAAACTGTAGCCCGTCAGTCTCCTATCCATGGGATTCTCTAGGCAAGAATACTGGAGTAGATTGCTGTTCCCTTCTCCAGAGGATCTTCCTGACCCAGGAATCAAACCCAGGTCTCCTGCATTGCACATTCTTTACCATCTGAGCTACAGGGAAGATCAGGATAGAAAACCCCTATTCAATAGAAAGCAGTACCTCCTACTTTGGAGGAAACCATTTGAGTTCAGAGAGGTTAAGTCACTCTATTAAGGACACACAGCATTTAAGGGGAGGTTTGGGAATTTAAAGTGTGCTGACTCAGCTACAGCCCCCTCAGAAAAATCTTCAGATAGAAAAGTGATTTCACTTTGCATCAGAGGATGGTCCTTTCCTCTTTGTGACTCTAAATGTGTGTGAAATAATTTTATCCTAACATGGCTGCTGGGTCCACAGTTAGATGCAGGTGCGTTTATGACCATGGCTGAGCCTGGCAGGCTACAGTCCACAGGGTCGAAGAGAGTCGGACACAACTGAAGCAACTGAGCACACACAGACGCTACGTCTCCAGTGTCTCTGTCTCCTCCCACCTAACCTTCTGCTAACTGCAAAATGCCTGGAAATATAGATGGATAAGACATAAATAAATGGACACTCGCTCTTGTCTTCACTAAAAATGTTAATGAAGACATGGATATCAAGCAGTGAGATCAGGTCTTTTCATTAAGGAAAGCCAGAAATCGTGATTTTTTATGTGCCATCTCCAAATTTTTTAACTGCTAATAACAAATTCCAAAGTGATGTAAAAGCAGTCAGCAGGCCAAATGCAACACACCTGAGCAGTGGTTCCAATTATACCACCGACCGAGGCTGTGAGTTTAGTTCATTAGATCACATGCTCTAGACCTCAGGTGCCTCCGTGAGCCTTATTCATACCAGGTGGGTGTTCTTCTGCATCTTTCCCAGAGTGACCTTGGGGCTTCCCAGGTGGTTCAGTGGTAAAGAATCCGCCTGCCAATGCAGGAGACACAGGTTTATCACTGGCTCAGGAAGATCCCCTGGAGAAGGAAATGGCAACACACTCTTGTATTCTTGCCTGGGAAATCCCACAGACAGAGGAGCCTGGAGGGCTACAGTCCATGAGGCTGCAAAGAGTCGGACAAGGCTGAACACCTGGGCATGCATGCATGCACGCACAATGACTTTCCAACATTCTAGGAAAATTCGAGAAGGGGAGAAAACGAATACTCATTGCCATTCAATAATATATATTCAACTTTACCCTGTTAACACCTGTATGAGCTACATAGTACATTCCCCTTCTCATGGAGAAACTGACCAGCAGTGATATTAAGCAAGTTGTCATCACTGATTTAAGTGTCACCTGTCATTTATGGACACCTCCCCTCCACCATCAGCCCTTGCTCTAAAGTCCTTGGGCAGTTTTCAAAGGCTTGATCTGTTTGGGTTGTAAGCCTGCCTAGATGATTCCTACTGTCCTTTTGTGCTCTTAATAGTATGAGTCTATGGCAGAGACAAAGTGCAAATTGCATTGAAGGTCTGATTGAATTTTCTGCTCATTATTGGCTTATAATAATCTTGCCAGCCACAGAACATGGTCTGCCTTCTAGTCTAAGATGGCCCTGTTCCCTCGTCACAGGGTTTGTATTGTCCTTGCCTAGAACTTGGGCATGCTGACTTTAAAATGTCATCTACCAGTTGTTTCTGTATCTACAAGTTGCTGGGAGAGCAGTTTGCAGGGCCTTTACAGGCACAGCCTGGGTTCCAATGCTAGCTCCATTACCTGCTGGCTAGGTGAGCTTGGCCAAAGAACTAAACATCCCAAAGCCTGTTTCCTCATCTATAAAATGGGAAGGTGTGAAAGTGTTTGGAGAAATAAATGAGATTATGATGTAAAATACCTAGCACAGCACATGGCAGACAGTAAGCCCAAAGTTAACCTGAGCCAGCTGGGGGTCAGTAAGTGACTTAGCAAAGACGGCGGGGGGTGGGGGGGTGCGGCCGGGGGGCCTCCTTCTTCTCAGTTTGGCTCTGTGCATTGAAAGACACAGGGACAACCAGGGAGGGTGGGGACCATGGCAAACTGAAGCATCCATGCACTGTGCAGAGGAGCAGCACCAGCCTCCAGCCAGTGGATGCTCTGCAATGTGGGCCCAATTTGCTAGATCTTTCCATTTTATTAAGCCAGAAATAATGATCTTTAAGTGCCACCTCCAAATTTAACTATTAGTAATTCCAAAATGGCAAAAGCTCTCAGCAAGCCAAACCCAATACACCTGCAGGCCAGAGGCAGCCAATTTGTTTTAACAAGCGATAAACAGAAACAGTGTTCCTGCATGGAGAGTTCCATGGACAGAGGAGCTTGGCGGGCTGCAGTCCACGGGGGTCACACAGAGCTGGACACGACTGAGCAACTAACACACAAACAGAAACGACTGCTATTGCTTCCATCATGGTTACAGTTTAAATAGTACATAGCCTTTTCATGTTTTCTATCTCCTATAACACAATAAAAGTCTTGTTTTCCAGGCGCCAGGGCTTTATCAAGATGCATTTTTTGTTGACTAAAGCAGATAGGACCATTTATCCAACGTGGTTTGGTGTCCTTGATATGAAATAATACCATTTTAATATTAATTGGAGCTATGTTATTGCCAGAATTCGGGAATACTAGTCTTGTTGCAAATGGATAAAAAAACACTCTCAGAATTAGGGTTTTATGAGCAAATTTCAGAACCTGAAGTCAGAGCTGTGATCAGACTCTCACAGGGAGAATATGTGTCCAAATGATGAGGTAGAGCATGAAGGAAAAATGGAAATGTGGTTGCACAGAAATGTTAAACATTTATCCCCAAAGAAAAGTCCCATGCTTGAAAAGCATTTGAATTTCAAAATTAAACAGTGACATAGATTCGTAAATCGCAGAAGTTAATAAAGTCCCTCTCATCTGAAAAGAATGCAAGATCTACACCATCTCTTCAAATTCAGGTACTTATTTAACAAAGCCTGCGTAGGTTTTTTATTACACACACACGAAAATAAATCAATGAAAACCTGGATGAACTGTCAAAGTGAACACACCTGTATAATCATATAATCAGAGGTTAAAAAGTAAATTCAATTATTGCCAGCACACAAAGTCTATTATCCTGCCCCAGTCTCATCTCTACCCCTAAGTTGACTGTTTTCCCATATAACTGAAATCATACAGTATTTATTCTTTTGTGTCTGGCTTCTTTTGCTCAACACCATGAGTAGATTTTCATTGCTCTGCTATATTTCACAATATAAATATGCCACTATTGATGTGTTTATTTTTTTTTTTTACTGTGGACAGGCATTTACACATACCCATGTAAACCTCTTCTTACTCATCTTCTGTAGCTGATATAGACACATTTCTCTTTAGTAGATGGCTGACTTAGGTAGATGATAGGTTTAGGTGATAATACGAAGAGCAGCCCAAATAGTTACACAGGTGGCTCTCATTTACTTAAAACTGATATACTCAGCTATCAATAGGTTGATGAAACCCCCCTCCTTTTGTTAAACTGGTATCTGAAACTAAAAAATAAATCATTTTCAGACCAGAACCCTCGAAGAGCAGAAGTTCTGGGCCTTTCATTTCAGAAATCCTTAACCTATCAATGGTTACTGATGAAGCACCTATTACAGACAAAGTATTAGGGTCAAAATTGAACAGGCAAACATGTCTAAATACAAGGCCCTTTTTCATGAGCGCTAAGTCCTGCTAGACATTCATGTATCCAAATGATTGAAGTCAAAACTCCTGGAGCAGGATAAGATATCTTTATGAGAAAGCAGATGATACAACACCCCTTTGCTTCGTCTCTAAAGAACAAGAAGAAGATGGAGGGGATGCAGGAGTAGAGGACTGCGGCGGGGGGGTATAGAGAACCACATAATGGTTCCCAATCCTAATCCCCGCAACCTGTGACTATGTTATTGTACATGGCAACAAGGACTTGGTGGATGTGATTAGATTAAGGATTCTAAAATGGGATAATTATCCTGGATTATCCAGATGGGCTCAACATAATCAAAGGGAGGCAGGAGGGTCACAACTGGAGAAAGATGTGACCACAGAAGCAGAGGTCACAGTCAGAAAGGATAATCTGAAGACGCTACCCCTCTGGCCTTGGAGATGGAGGACGACGCCACAAGCCAAGGAAAACGGCTGCCTCCAGAAGACGAATGAGGCCAGGAAACGGTTTCTCTCCGGGGGCCTCCAGAAAGAACCAGCCCTGGCAACATCTTGGCTTCAGCCCAATGAAACTCATTTTGGATTTCTGACCTCTGAAACTGTAAGACAGCAAATCTGTGTTTGAAGCCACTACATTTGTGGTAACACACTATAGTAGCCACAAAAAACTAATATAGGGGGGGCTGCTGGGGCTCGTGGAAACCAGATTTCCTGACGCCTCACCCAAGGCTCTTGCTATGCGCTCTTCCAGGAGATGTAGCCAACTGAGACTTCAGGGTCATTTTCTCCACCCCAACAGGACCACTGATTTTTAGGTATTTTAAGTTTAAAAGCTGGGTGTAAGAAAAGTAGAGGTCACCTTAGCAACCATCTCACAACCAGATAAAATCGTAGACCTCGATAGACTTGGGCTGCACTTTCACATTCCAAGACCCTGAAGAGATGCTTTTTGGCCTAAGGTAAGAACCGCTGACACATACAGCCCCACTGTGCCCTGTGCCCAGGGCACCACTTGCAGCTTCTCGCTTGCACATTCTCATCCTTTGCAGACTTTTGCTTAAGCTCAGCACTAATGCTATTAAGCCCTGGCTAGAAAAGCCCTTCATTTCTGATCTTTTTTTTTTAATCAATAAAACTTTTATATTACACTTCCCATTTCATTTCACATTCAGCATCCTATGTTCTTATACCTCATAATATCCTTATTAAGTGATACATCGGGGCCATCAGCAGGAAGGCAAAATGGTTTGGCTGCCATCAAAGCTGCCACACAGCCCAGCCTCGGGGGCTAATGAAACTTTCAGCAAATTACCCACTAGCACCTTGTCTGAAATTCACAAACCTCCTGCCTCATGTCCAGATTGAGGGATGGGGCAAGAGAATGTGGGGCTGGGCAAGTGGTTATGTCTGGACAAGCCCCCACCCCTCCTGCTCCACTGTTCACGTGCCCCATGGTTCCCCATAACGAAAAAACAAGGAAAACGCTTTAACTTACAACTCCTTGGTTCGCACTGCAACTCTTCAAAATGGTCAAATGCCAGGACCTAATTTTCTCCTGTTGAAATTTACAGTAACGACTTGCAAACCATTCATTTCAGGAGGAGCTTGTGTTGACAGAGCGCATGAACAGTGGAGGAGAGGCTTCAGGAGTGACAAACGTGGGTGCTGGCTGAAATCAGCCAGGAATTAATATCCTGTGCCTGTTCAAGGTACCGCTTTTAAATGTTCTAGATGCTACATCTCTGAAAGCATCTGCTTTTAAATAACACCTGCAACCCTCACTGGCCCGCCTCCCGTGACCACAGGAAGTGCCTTGTGGAGCTGGTAATAAATGCTCCGAGAGTACCATGTGTGAACCATTTTCTGAGTGGCTGTAAAGCACCCTTCTCCACCTGCTGATAACTCAATAGCAGCTGAATGCCATCTCCTTGATGGGCAGAGAAGAAAGAACCACTCCCATGCCCACAAGAAAAGGTGATTCTGGCAGAAAATAACAGGCAGGATCTAAATTCAAAGAGAGATGTGTTTAAGCAGAACCAGTCAAGTCCCAGAATTAACATCCCTACCAAAAGGCAGGTGAGGCGTCCAGTGCCATATCTTGAGGTCTCAAAATCAGAGATGCTCAGAGCACCAGGAGAAGCCCTTGTCTACACAGGCCCCTAAGTGTGTGCGTACATGCTATGTGGATTCAGTCATGTCCAACTCTATGAACCTATGCACTGTAGCCCCCCAGGCTCCTCTGTCCAAGGAATTCTCCAGGCAAGAAAACTGGAGTGGGTTGCTCTTCCCTTCTCGAGGGGATCTTCCTGACCCAGGGATCAAACCCACACCTCATTATGTTTCCTGTGCTGGAGGCAGGTTCTTTACCACTAGCACCAACTGGGAAGCTTACATGGGCTCCTGCTGCCCTTAATAGCAGAATCGTTTCCAGGCAACATTTACAAAGAACAGAGCAGAGTGATGCCCAGGCTTTGGGGATGTGATGATCAGTAAAACAGTCTGTTGACTCAAGAATCTCACACACAAGTGGCTAGAAAGACACCAAGCAAGCAAAATAACCCTTGGTGAGTTTTGTCACAGAAGTTTTAAGACTGGATCAGACATTAGGAGAAAGTGACGCTGAATACAGCACTAAAGGAGCAGGCTGGGAGAAAGCGTTGTGGAAAAGAGAACTGTATCCTGGGCAGAAAGAACAAAGAGTGAAAATGAAGACGGGTTTTCTCAGGATGTTCGATGAGGCGTCCTCACCTGAGTGAAGACAGGAATTATAGACTGAGAGAGAAAGCCTGTGAAAGACCCCAGCGCCATGACAAGGAGTTTGCCGTTAATCAGGAGGCAACTAAGAGAGCTGGCAACACGTAACGCCTGAAGAGCGCACGTTCCTTTGCTCATTCATGCACTCAGCAAACAGTTCTCCTGGCACACAGTAGGTGCTGGAGACAGAAGAATGAACAGGGTAAACCACTTGCCTCCTGATGCTTACAGTCAGTAGTTGCTGTTCAGTTGCCCAGTCATGTCCGACTCTTTGCGACCTCATGGACTGCAGCACGCCAGACCCCCCAGTCCCTCACCATCTCCCAGAGTCTGGCCAAGTTCATGTTCATTGCATCAGCGATGCCATCAACTATCTCCTTCTCTGACTCCCTCTTCTTCTGCCCTCAGTCTTTCCCAGCATCAGGGACTTTTCCAATGAGTCTTTGGTTCACATCAGATGACCAAAATACATCAAAAATGTCATCAGATGACAAAATACAGTCAATAGAGAAATAAATAGTCAGTAGAGAAGACAGCAATTCCAAACACAAGAAAAACCAAGTGTCCTGAGTATGAGGGAGGGGAAAGGACGAGGAGTTGGGGGTGGGGAGTGGGGCAGGGGAAGCCAGCCTAGTCAAGGGTGAGGCGCTCTCATGTTTACATGGAGACAGGAGATTCTAAGTTGGCCAAGCAAAGATGGGAGGGGAAGGAACAGCATACGCAAGACCCAGAGGACACAGAGCGTGGAGGGAAGTCTAGCGTGGCTGGATAGGAATGCGAGGGGGGTGTGAGGACATGGGGCTGCAGGGCAGACGAGGAGCAGAAAGGTGCTGTGACTGAGGGTGGAGGAGACGGGTAGGAGAGCCAGCTGCTGCATCAGACCTGACCCCAAAGGATGAACGTGGAGAGCAGAGCCAGTGCATCAGAGGTGGTGAAAGCGGGGGAAACAAAAGACACAGCTGCACGAGGCCAAGATCAGACGTGACAGGATACGGCAACCAAGGGAATGATAAAGGAAGAGAACAAAGGCTCCACGCTTGGAGCCTGCAGCATGGGTAGCTGGGGATGTTAACTGTGATGGCAGAGGAACCCAAGGTGTGGGAAGACACGGAGTCAGCAGCATTTAGGAATCTGGGGACTGAAGCACAGCAAAAACTTCCCCTGATGGGCATTCTTAGCCAATGGTCACATGCTTCTGACAAAGAGCTCCAGGAAGGAAGATTTCAACACTTTCCCAAATGGTGAATTCTAACACCTGGCGAAGGAGTTAGAAGAGGTATTCTTTCTTACACTAAGAAAACATGTGCTTCCCCATAACTTTTACACACCGATCCTGGATCCACACGTGCGCGTGTGCTAAGTTGCTTTGGTTGTGTCCGACTCTTTGCCACCCTATGCACAGCAGTTTGCTGGGCTCCTCTGTCCATGGGATTCTCCGGGCAAGAATACTGGATTGGGTTGCCTTGCCCTCCTCCAGGGGATCATCCCAACACAGGAATCAAACCATGTCTCTCAGATCTCTTCCACTGGCAGGCAGGTTCTCTACCACTAGCGCCACCTGGGAAGCCCCCACTCCAGAGCAAATCACACTAAGACTCTCCTTTTCCTGTCCCATTTCCCATTAACGGAGAAGATTCTGGTCATTTCCAACGCATTCACATCCGATGCTTAGAATCATAAACATGTAGAATGCTGTGTCCCAGTAGGTGAGCTTCACTTTGATAACATCATTTCAAGCAGAAGGACAAGAGAAGCATGATTATGCCCCAAATTATCAGCTACTCTGAGCTGATTTTATAGTCTGAGACCCTGACTCCATCCCTTGCTCTCTCAATATATCATGATGTTGTGTGTAATCTGACTCCAAAATCATATTCTATCTAAAAGCATCCACATCTCAGGAAGAGTTCTAGGCTCTGTTCTCGGGAGATCATCCATCAAAATTAGACAGGGTTGAGAAATAAATAAACCCACATAAAGTCCGAATTCAGGCAACAACTCTGTCCCTTATTTATGGTTCCACCTGCCTCGAGACAGAAAACTCAAGGGTGTCAATAAATGGATTGCAAAGTTGTTATGTTTAACTATAAAGACAAGACTGTCTCTGCAGGCCCTTTTGTACTGATGCCTGCGGCAACTGGCAGGAACTCCGAGGAGGAAATTTTTGTTTCTGAATAAACAGTCAGGCTTCTCTAGAGTCTCAGGGTCTCTGGGTCAGGACCAGGCAGGCAGTTCCCCCTGTGCAACTGCCCTGATGACCACCCTTCCACCTGCACACCTCTCATCCCCCCCTTCCAAGGCTGCTCATCCCAGCACTGGACAGAATGACCCTTCTTATGATGATCTTGACATCTGGCTCCCTGCTACATCCCTCCATAGATTCAGGGGCTGTCAGAGTAAGCCCAATCTCTCTTTCACCTGGTGGCCCTTTGACTGTTTACTGAAACTTGTCATATACACCTGGAGCCTCTGTTTCTCCAAGGTAAACAGCCCCATTCTTTCTGCTATTTCAGACAAAATAAGGTTTGAGATGGCACTGTCATTCACCTAGATTCTCCAAAATGTGCTGACTTATCTAGATTGCTGTCAAAGTGTAGCATCCAGAAATAAATGCAGTGGCCCGGCTATGGACTAACTGATACCTGGTAAAAGAAATGTGTCACCTTCATCCTCCTAGCTAGAAAGTGAAAGTGTCAGTAGTTCAGTCATGTCCGACTCTCTGCAACCCCATGGACTGTAGCCCGCCAGGCTCCTCTGTCCATTGAATTCTGTAGGCAAGAGTACTGGAGTGGGTTGCCATTCCCTTCTCCAGGGGATCTTCCCGACTCAGGGATCAAACCTAGGTCTTACTTCTGTTAATGTACCCGGATCAGTTAGTTCAGTCACTCAGTTTTGTCCGACTCTTTGTGACCCCCTGGACTGGGGCACGCCAGGCCTCCCTGTCCATTACCAACTCCCAGAGCCTACTCAAACTCATGTCTATTGAGTCGGGGATGCCATCCAGCTATCTCATCCTCTGTTTTCCCCTTCTCCTCCTGCCTTCAATCTTTCCCAGCATCAGGTCTTTTCAAATGAGTCAGCTCTTCGCATCAGGTGGCCAAAGAATTGGAGTTTCAGCTTCAACATCAGTCCTTCCAATGAATATTCAGGCCTGATTTCCTTCAGGATGGACTGGTTGGATCTCCTTGCAGTCCAAGGGATTCTCAAGAGTCTTCTCCAACACCACAGTTCAAAAGCATCAATTCTTCAGCACTCAGCTTTCTTTATGGTCCAACTCTCATATCATACATGACTATTGGAAAAATCATAGTTTTGACTAGACTGACCTTTGTTAGCAAAGTAATGTCTCTGCTTTTTAACGTGCTGTCTAGGTTGGTCATAACTTTCCTTCCAAGGTGCAAAAGTCTTAATTTCATGACTGTAATCACCATCTGCAGTGATTTTGGAGCCCCCCAAAATGAAGTCTGCCACTGTTTCCATTGTTTCCCCATCTATTTGCCATGAAGTGATGGGACCAGATGCCATGATCTTCGTTTTCTGAAGGTTGAATTTTAAGCCAGGTTTTTCACTTTCCTCTTTCACTTTCATCAAGAGGCTCTTTTGTTCTTCTTCACTTTCTGCCATAAGGGTGGTGTCATCTGCATATCTGAGGTTGTTGATATTTCTCCCCGCAATCTTGATTTCAGCTTGTACTTCATCCAGCCCAGTGTTTCTCATGATGTACTCTGCATATAAGTTAAATAAGCACAGTGACAATATACAGCTTTGACGTACTCCTTTTTCTATTTGAAACCAGTCTGTTGTTTCCTGTCCAGTTCTAACTCTTGCTTCCTGACTGGCATACAAGTTTCTCAAGAGGCAGGTCATATGTCTGGCATTCCCATCTCTTTCAGAATTTTACACAGTTTGTTGTGATCCACATAGTCAAAGGCTATGGCATAGTGAAAAAAGCAGAAGTAGATGTTTTTCTGGAACTCTTTTTGCTTTTTTGATGACCCAGTGGATGTTGGCAATTTGATCTGTGGTTCGTCTGCTTTTTATAAAACCATCTTGAACATCTGGAAGTTCACATTTCATGTATTGTTGAAGCCTGGCTTGGAGAATTTTGAGCATTACTTGACTAGCGTGTGAGATGAATACAATTGTGCAGTAGTTTGAGCATTCTTTGACATTTCCTTTCTTTGGGATTGGAATGAAAACTGAACTTTTCCAGTCCTGTGGCCACTTCTGAGTTTTCCAAATGTGCTGGCATATTGAATGTAGCACTTTCACAGCATCATCTTTCAGGATTTGAAATAGCTCAACTGGAATTCCATCACTTCCACTAGCTTTTTTTGTAGTGATGCTTCCTAAGGCCCACTTGACTTCACATTCTAGGATGTCTGCCTCTAGGTGAGTGATCACACCATTGTGATTATCTGGGTCATGAAGATCTTTTTTGTATCTGGATCATCCAACCCCTATTTAATGCAGTCTATCTGCTAGTTTAATAAAAGTCCATGGGCACAGTCACTCCATCAGCCAGAGCTGGACTAGAGAGCATGATGCTGGAAAGAGACCTTTAAGTTGATATCAACGCATCACTAAGCACAGCCAGATCTGAGTTCTCCACAATCCAGATCAACTTCTAGTTTCCCCTCTTTGGGGAACTGCACCATGTACCTTTAGGGACCACCCCTCCCCAGTGTCACTTCACATGCTTCAGGGAACTCTGGTCTAGAAATAGCCACAGAGCTCAGAGTTGCCCTCATCTGCCTCACCCAACCACAGTGATTACACTCCAGACCAAGATAAACCAGAGGTAATCTAACCAGAGAGGTGATGCTAGAGAATTATGGGGAGGAATCCCCCTCTTTCTATAAGGGACTGGTGAGAATAAATTGTTGGCCAAAGTTTTCACCAGAGGGGAAAAGCTATCCTGAAAAGAACTACAGCAGAGAAAAGTAGAGCAAAAAAAGTAGGGAGACAGAGCCACAAAGATATCATTGGAGCCCCTGGATCCAACCCTACCTGAAGCCGAATTTTTCCTTTGAACTTACTAGTTTCAGTAATCACCAAATTCCCTCCTTGCTGAAGTCATTTGGAGTTGGGTTTCTACCAATGAGCAGAAATCAAAATTGTACAGCTTCCCTCATACACACCCAGAAAGGTCACGTGACACCTTGCAGGTTCCCGTTTTCCCACCCAAACTCTCCCCTCTCTGAAGCCCAGTCCACAACATGGAATTGCAGTTAAAACCTCCTGCTCTCAAGTCCAATAAGCCCAGGCCCCGTCTTGACTGGCTTTGTGTCCCTGGGCATATTACCACAGCTGATCTTCCTGGACCTCCTCATTGGAACCCACCACACAGGATTATTGTGAAGGAGGAGTTAACATGTGTTAAATCCTCACAACAATGCCAGGCATGTAGAAGTGCTCAGAATATTACAGTGTATGTTGTTGTCATTATCATTATTGCTGTATACTCTTATTACCAATCTAGTCATACTGTCAAAGTCAACATTTCAATGTGTTAAACCTGTACTGGCACTAATGCTCTTGGCTTTCTTTCACAGGGTTTCTGCCATCATCCCTGGAGAATGCTTCCTTCTACTTTTTTTACTGCCAATACCAACTCACCATCCTCCCTCCGATCTCTTTACCAAAACTTAACCATCCACGGCTATGGCATAATCTATCGCCCACAGCCATGGCAAAACCCACTCTATCTAGATGCTTAGGTGAAAGCTCTATCTACTACTCCAGGGAGGTCTGGGGACAGGAAAGGGACAGGGGTGTGGTACTGGGCCCTTCCCTGATCTGAAGGGAAGAGTTCCAGCTCATTGATATTCAGCCAAACAAATTCAGGGCAAATCTCAGAAAGTGAAGTGTAACTCCCAATTCAAAGGTAGCCTTGAGCTGTCAATACAATTATGCATAAGGAAATGTTTAAAAACACAGTAGTGACTTTCTGGAGACAGATTTTCACTGGAGATGTACATACATATGTTTTTTAAGTCAAGTTTAGGGGTAAATAAAAAGAAAGTAGGCTCTTCAATACTGCCATTCCTTCCCTCCCTGAAGCTTAGAAAAGCATCTCTGATATGCAGAGCATGGCACTACATTAGAAACTCCTGGCTAGAAGGATGGTTCGTGCATCTCTTCTATGGATTTCAGGAAAGTGGCAGGGAGGAGTGTTTGTTGTTTGCTCAGGAAGGGCGTCTCCTTTGCTGAACCCCGGTTCTCAGCCCATCAGCATCACCACTCATCTTCTACAATCAGCCCACCTGATAGCTCTGGCCACCCTATCTCCCAGCCCTGTGAGCCTGCCTCATTTTAAGGAGTTACCAGGTACAGCAATGTATAGCAATCACATGTTAACCTGTCTCCTCCATGACACTCTGAAGGTTCAAATATGTTATCACCAGATTCCCAGCACCTAGTTTAGCACAGATGTTAAACAGTCGCAAAATGTTGGCTGAACAGATAAGTGAATGAATATATGAAAGAGTGCATGAAACATTTGACTCCATAAACTGCATGAAGTAATTCCTGCAGGACTCAACCTTTTTCCCATTATCAACACAGCAATCAGCCTACAAAGCTGGTATCTGACATTTGTGTAACCTCCACTATACTGCTGCATCCAGAGGCACCTTATTTTTATCTCTGTATTTACCTTTTTGTCCTCCCATCACTGACTCCCTGCAGTTTCCTGTGTGTGTGTATGCTAAGTAGCTTTAGTCGTGTCTGACTCTTTGCAACCCTATGGACTGTAGCCCACCAGGCTCCTCTGTCCATGGGATTTTCCAGGCATGGACCCTAGAGTGGGTTGCCATGCTCTCCTCCAGGGGATCTTCCTAACCCAGGAACATGAAGCCATGTCTCTTATGTCTCCTGCATTGGCACGTGGGTTCTTTACCACTAGCACCACCTGGGAAGACTCAAACCTAGACAAATCTTTCCCTATGATGGGGCTTCAAAATTCCATTGTTCTACAGAATAAGAAGTTGGGATTAGAAGACTTGGAGCTTGTTCTGAGGAAGGCAGAACAAGTGTTCCTTCTTCCCTCCATCCCTCTCCCTGTGGGAAAGCTTCCTTCTTACCTTCAAAGCTCCCGGCAAACAGGTAAAGCCAGGTGATGGCTGGGATGCAGAGCAGAGTCAACGAAGCAGCCAGGAATTTCCGTCTCCCTCTGCAGACCCCCAGCATCCTCTCAGAAGTGGCAGGCCCTAATCCCAGCGCCGTGTCTCTGCCCCGAGCGTGGCGTCCTCAGCCTCCCTCATAATACTTTCTGGAAGGAAGAGCAAAGAGGGAAGGCTGAGTTCTTAGAACTGTCGATGGATGCAAATTGCAGAAGAGAAATATCCTGCAGATCCTGAGAGTGGCTCGGCTCATCTACAACTTCATCCCAAGAGATGATGCTGCAGTCTTGCAGTCTATCCAAACTGCAAGAGTTCTTTTTTTTTCTTGTTGTTTTTAATTAATTTATTTTTTAATTGAAGGATAGTTGCTTTACAGAATTTTGTTGTTTTCTGTCAAACTTCAAAAAGAGTTCTTTACAAAATAAACAAATGCAGGATGAAACGAACTATAACAGACACCCCCCACTTTGTCTCAGTCTCTCTCTCTCTCTCATGCATATATACACAGACAAGTACATAGGTGAGTTTTGAAGCCTGGACTAACACTTATTAAAAAGAGTGCCTAGTAAACATCTTGTAAGTACCAAGCACTAAACAAAGGCTGCGTTTTCAAAACTGACCAGAACAAGGGCTGGCTCTAAAGAGCACAGTCTAACAAGAAAGACCAACATCAGGAACTCCAAGAATGTGATGACTGGGATTTTCATGAACCAGGGAAGCTGATCCATCTGTGTTCGGTCAAGAAGGCAGGAGAGTCCCCATGTTCCAGCAGAGAGAGATGCAGAAGGCCCATCAGGCTGATGAACAACACACTCAAGGGAGAGACTGGAGAGGCCCCAAGATCATGGTCGGGAGGTTGCACCTCAATCACTGTGGAAAACCCGGAAACATTCCACAGGGGCTATCTTTATAGCTTTCCCCCTTTCACAGGGAAGATGTCCAGAAAAGCATGAAATGATTCACACTGGAACAGATCGGAGAGGGGCAGACAGACAACCTACAACCAGCCTGCAGAGGGACAACTGTAGACCACGCGGAAGGCCAGTAGAGAGAGGACCAAAGAAGAGGCAGAAGGTCAATTCAGATGGACTAGAGGGCCCAGGATCTTTCACCCAAGTACTTGACCAGGAACGGACATGACTTATTAAAAAAAAATGTAAACACCAGCAGGTCATACAGTGTCATCTCCTCCCAGGTCCTAACACGGACATCACACACTGGCTGGAAGTGAAAAGTCCACACGGACACAGGGCGGACAGGTACAAAAGCCTGCAGATTCCTAAGGAAGGGATGGCCATGGAAGAGCTGGTTTGGATGTTCCCTTGGATGCAGCCCTTAAACCCTATGGGACAAAGGTCTGGTTGAAGTGTCTCCTTCCCCACCACCCTTGCTGCTTTCAGAAGGCAGGTGCCCCCTCCGACTCACCTCACATTCACTAAAACTTAGCCTACTGCCTGTCAGCTGCAGGGCTTGCTGATTGTCTGTTGAACAAATAAACAGAATGGGATCCTAACCAAAGGCGACCCTCTCAAGCTTCAGGAGTCTGTGTTAGGCAAGCTGTTGGCAATGAATGCCTGATGGAGTCAATCTCAGCTGTTAAGGCCAAGCTTTCTTCTGCAACCACTCTGATGGGATTTCCTGAATGGTTCTTTCCAGAAACAGATCAAAGACCACAGGGCTAGAGGGTGTGGATGAGGAAGTAAAACCTGAAAAAGCAAAATCTCTTTAAACAAGGAGAATGTTGACTTGAGAAGTCCCTCTTAGGGAAGTTTTACATTTTGAAGCACAGGAAACAAACCCTACATACAGACTCCACTAGTCACTAAGAAGGAGGATGGAAGAGATGAGGATCTCTCAGGGAGAGGGAGTGTTGGCAGAGGCTGTGCAGTTAGAAAGATCTGGATGCAAATCTGGGTGCCACACCTGAAGAGCCGTGACCTTAGCAAGTCCTGCTTCTCTGTGCATTGTGTGCTAAGTCACTTCAATCACGTTTGACTCTTTCTGACCCTATGGACTGTAGCCACCAGGCTCCTCTGTCCATGGGATTGATTCTCCAGGCAAGAATACTAGAGTGGGTTGCCATGCCCTCCTCCAGGGGATCTTCCCAACCCAGGGATCAAACCTGTGTCTCTAACGTCTCCTGAATTAGCAGGTGGGTTCTTCACCATTAGAGCCACAGGGGAAGCCCCCTCTTCTCTGGGGAAGCTTCATTTTTTTCCCTTATAAGATAAGCGATGTCTTCTGTTGGGGAGGGTGGTTATGAGTCTTAAACGAGAGCGCTCTAGAATAAGTGACTAGCAAAATGATCAAGCACCTGGCAGAGGTGACCCTAACCCCCTTCTAAAATGCCAAAGAGCAGCCTAACTTGTATTATTATCCCTCCACATAGCCACTCTCCCAGCCCCCATAGAGTTTGGTTTAAAAAAATAGATCTCAACCAGTGAGTCTTGCCTGACATTCCACAGAGGTGTTTTAAACCTGAAAGACCTGCCTACTCAATTCTCCTTCGGGTGGGTGTCCTTGTTCAGTTGCTCAGTCACGTCTGACACTTTCGACCCCCTGGATTGCAGCCTGCCAGGCTTTTCTGTCCATGGGATTTCCCTGGCAAGCATAATGGAGTGGGTTGCCATTCCCTTCTCCAGGGGATCTTCCTGACCCAGGGATTGAACCCTCGTCCCCTGCATTGGCAGGCGGCTTCTTTACCACTGAGCCACCAGGGAAGTCCCCTTCAGGTGGTACCATTATATTCAAATCACTTTTTTCTTTTCTTTTTTTACAGTTCACTTAACGATAAAGAAAACCAACAGTAAATAGCACTTATTATCTGTCACACACTTTCTTATGTTTTTTACCTGTTTAACTCTCAAAATAACCTGAGGTAGGTATTAATACTATTTTTCCTCCCCATTTTATGGATGAGAATACTACAATCCAGAAAGATGAATTAACTCGCCAAAGGTTACACACATCTGGGGTAGAGACGCCTCAAGCTTTGCTCTCCTTAAATAATTCATTCTATCAGCTCTGCCAGGGGGCATTTCCCCTCTGATCAAACTTAAATCTTTCATCTTGAATCTTATGATTATTTTCTTTCTCAGGGTCAAACATATCACCATTGTTTGCTCCCATTCCACAAAAAAAAAAAAAAAAAAAGTTAAATAGACAAAAATATAATTGGAAAGCTATAGAAAAGTTTATACTTTAGGGAAAAGATGGAACATATATGGAGCGGAACTCAAGTGGCATTAATATTTAAACAACATTTTTTAAGACTCTTTATAACACTTATTTTCGTCCTCTCCTCTCTCCATCTGCAGAAGTAAATTTCAACTGGCACAATTTGTACAAAGTTTTAAAACCAAGTCTAGGGTGGTTTGCATTTTATGATAACACTGGCATCTGAAATTAAACCCAGCAGGTAAAAAATATTCCTTCATGAATTTGACTTTTAAATGACACCTCTGTGCACTAAAAACACATTTTAAGGAAAATTCTCAATTTATATCAGAGGTTCCTCCAGGAAGTTAATACTGGAATCAACACAAGAAGAAGAAAGGAAGGAAAAAAAAAAAACAGAGATGGGCTGCAAAGTACATCCCAAGCATGTGCAAATGTTTATGTATTAACTAGAAAACCAGTCTCTAAACTGTTCTTGCCTGGGGGAAGGGAGAAGGCCTCACTTATTAACCCAGGTGTCTAAAAGTCATCTCTAAATGCTCCTCTCTCAAATCCAACATTCAATTCCTTGACCAACACTCCTCCTAAGTATCTACTCCATTTGTCTTCTCCCATCTATCTTAACCAATTAAATTCAAATCTACCAAATACACTATATATGCCAGAAAAATGATCATGATCTGTTAAGCCATAAAAGTAGGATTCAAAGTTGAACATTAAATGTGATTGCAAGTATCCTTCATCCAACATGATAAACTATTTATAAATGTATAAATACTATCATAGCTATAGATATGAAAAAAGTATGTGTTGAAATTTATCTCTGGGAATAGCATATGGTTAATTTCAACAAATATGAACATATATTTTTCCTAAATAGTATATAAGGAGTATGCCTTGCTTTTATCATTTAAAAATATTTAAAAACTTAAATCATCATGATTTCTTGTTGTATTGCTTGTGATTCAAAATACCTGTGTGCGAACAGTGTAGTATATATGTGTTACTCTTTCTTTGCATGCTAGGGGCAGTCAGTTAACATCTGTAGGATGCCAGTTGGGAATATACCCTCCATGGTTGGCTGATTACCACTCAAAAGACCAGTCAGAGGCTTATATTCCAAACACTGCTGTGTTCAGCCATCTCTCATCAGCACCAGAGGCTGTCCTTTAATTAGCATCATGGATATTAGAAATGATTCTTCATGGGTGTTCAAGATGTGCAGATTTTCCAGAAACACTGCACATGAAGAGGGAATAAAAATCTAAGTAACCTTCAAAAAAAAAAAAACACACACTAAGGAATTCAATGGTCAAAATCCAAAGGAATCACTTAGGATCCAAAAACTGATCCTACAGACATGTAGCAGATAAGGGTCACTAATTTGCCTCACTAAAAGATTGACCAAATCCTGAGAGTCAAGCATTGTCACCCCTATAGTAAGTAGGCAAAGAATTGTCTTTCATTGAGCTTATAATACAGGTCCTATAGCAGAGAGGAAGCCAGGTGGCTCAGTGGTATAGAATCTATCGGCCAATGCAGGAGATGCCGGTTTGATCTCTTGGTCAGAAAGAGCCCCTGGAATAGGAAATGGCAACCCACTCCAGTATTCTTCCCTGGGAAATCCCACAGACAGAGGGCTACAATCCTGGATTTGCAGAGTTGGATATGACTGAGAACACAGCCACCCACCCCCACAGACACACAGCAGATAGACAGCCGATTGATGTTAGCTTGGTTATTACCATTATTCATACTATTGCTGGTATGACATCCTCATCTCATGTCTATACCCAAGCCATCCTCTCATACACAGCCCCAGAACCTGCAATGTCCTTCCTCCTCTGCTGAACCTCAGGAGGAATTTCAAATCATTGCTGTTCTCTGAAACCCTCCAGCAAGTCCTGGCTTGATGGCATTCCTTCCCTTTTTTTCTAAATCCCAATAGGTGTCAAAAGCACATTTCCTGATCACATAATTGTTTTCTAGTCACTTTCTGTGCATTAATCTCTCTGCATCAGATCAAAACCCCTAAGGGCAAAGAATCCCAGTCTTCTACCAGTAACTAAGACAGAGGTTTATACTTAGCTATCTCAACTCAAAGTGTGGTCCCTGAACCAGCAGTAATCGTAGAAATGCAGAATCTCAGGCCCCATCCTAGCCCTAAGTCAGAATCTGCATTTTAACAAGATCCCAGGTGATTCAAGCACACCTTACTGTTTAAGACACCTGTACTCAAGTACTTGGTAAATAACTAGTTAATACCCAAAGCTGGCCTCCCACTGAAACCAAGCAGGACTCTGTGGGGCTCCTGGGCACAGAAGCCTTTCCATTTCTCCCATTTCTTGTTTGTAGGGAGTAGATTCCAGCCTCCATGAGCTTCCCTGAGTTTCAAAGAGCAATTTTGAACAACTGCTAATCAGGGAAGGGAGACAAGAAAGAAGCAGTTAAGAGACAAGACTGCAGCCCTGGGGCAGGGTCCTGGTTCCACCTCAAGGGTATACATAACTAAATCTTTGAGTTCTTTACAGAACCAAAACTCCCAACAAAAGGTCATCATACACATGTGCTCAATAGTGCCGACTCTTTGTGACCCCATGGACTGCAGCCCACCAGGCTCCTCTGTCCATAGAATTTTCCAGGCAAGAATACTGAAGTGGACTGGCCTTTCCTTCTCTAGGGGATCTTCCTGACCCAGAGATCAAACCCACATCTCTTACATGGGCAGGTGAATTCTTTACCACTGCGCCAATGGTAGGTATTAGCATTCTTCTTCTGTGAGCCAGAGACACTCATTAGGAGACCACGTGAAGCCAGATTAAAGGAGTGAAGGCCCTATACACACTCTGCTCCTTATTAGCAACTCTACCTTTGAACCACTGCTGTAGAACTCCTCACCAAATCCCTCTGGGTTGGGACACACTGTTTTGATATGCATGAGCCTGCTGTGTGTCACCCTTTGGCTGGCAAAGCAATAAAGCTATTCTTTTCCATGGCACAGCAAACTGTGTCTCTGAGATTTGATTTAGCACCAGTGCACAGAAGCTGGGTTTTCAGCATCACCACCTTGCTTAACCTAGAGAAGGAAAAATGGCAACCCACTCCAGTATTCTTGCCTAGGAAAATCTCATGGACAGAGGACCCTAGCAGGTTACAGTCCATGGAATTGCAAAGAGTCTGATGCAACTGAGCATGTACGTATCTCTCTCTTACCCCTTACCTTACCCTACAGGGACCAGCCAGTGCAGAAGAGAGCACCATTCACTTCCTGGACTTCTTTGACTGCATATTTACTACAACAGTTCTCTGGCAGATGGTAGCAGGTTTCTAGAAGGAAAAGTGTCTAATTAAACAGAAGCATCTTAAGGACTAACGGTAGCTCCGATTACCCATCTTCTGTCCTTGCGATCTTATGGACTGTAGCCCACCAGGCTCCACTGCCCATGGTATTTTCCAGGCAAGAAAGTTGGAGTGGGTTGCCATTTCCTTCTCCAGGGCATCTACCTGACCTAGGGATCTAACCTGCATCTCTTGAGTTGCCAGCATTGGCAGGTAGATTCTTTACCACTAATGCCACCTGGACCCATCCTGACCTTCCATCAAAACTCTTCTTACACATTTGAATAATGACTGAACAGTGCTGACATCACCCACAGAGGCATCATCACTTCAGCCATCTCACAGAAGGGGAAGACTAAGAGAGGCTAAAGGTGCTGAATTAGTTATTGGAAACCCTGGAACTCAAATTCTAGTATTTTCTGGAAAAACAGAAAATCAGTTCTTTGCTACAGGACACACCAGTGATGACCAATCTGTCCCTCCCCAGTCAGAGCAGATACCTCAAAGGGGCAAGCACCTGGTCCATTTTGGCCACTCCTCTTTCGTTTGTTGCCAGCACTGTATCTGGCATATAAAAAGATGATCAATAAATATGTATTGAGTGGGTCAAGGCATGAATATCTCAGGCACAGCCAGCAGCCTCCCTGGATGTTCATTATCATACAAATGACTCTTGTCACACAACCTCCAACCCACTCCTTCCTCCCCAATCCAACATGGAATCCTGTGGAACTTCTATTATGTGAGCAAAAAATTCTGCTTTATCCTCAACTTCCCCTTGCTTCATTCTACCTCCAGCTCTTGAGTGAAGGCAGCAGCTGTCCCCTAGACCACTGCTTTCCCAGGAGAAAAGCCTTTCCCCTACTCTTTCAAGGCAAATACACATCAACTAGGGGGGGAAAAACAAAAGCACAACCTAAAAGTTAAGAATTATGTTTTATTCGGTGGACTTTCTGAATATTTCGGGCCCTGGAGGCAGCCTCTCAGATGGCTCTGAGGGAGCCATCTTGAGGGTCTTGAAGAGGTAAGAGAGGAGCCAGGATGTATAGAAGTTCTGCAACAACAACAACAAAACCCAGGTAGTTGGAACATCAAAAGATTGCTGTTAATTAAAGAAAACCAGACATCTCAAGTTAATGAATATAGTGCTTTTCTATGTATGGGAAGATACAAGGGTCTGGGCTCACTGAAATCATTCCTTTGATAAGCATCTTAGCTATCTGAGGCCAGGATCCTGTTCCTGGCCGTCCGAGTCCCATCAGGGTGCACAGCTCAGAGCAGCTGCAGTAGCTGAGGGTTTGATGGCCCCAACATTCTAAGTTTACTGATATGGCAGGTGGCATTCTGAGTCCACATACCTAAGGGCTAGGAATTTGGTCTTCTGAAATGAAATATTTCCTGCCATATAGGTGGGCAGAATGAAAAAGGACACAACTATCAGCAATTTCTGGTGAGATGGCAAGAGTGAACGTCGACATTCTAGGAATCAGCGAACTAAAATGGACTGGAATGGGTGAATGTAACTCAGATGACCATTATATCTACTACTGCGGGCAGGAATCCCTCAGAAGAAATGGAGTCGCCATCATGGTCAACAAGAGAGTCCGAAATGACAGAATGATCTCTGTTCATTTCCAAGGCAAACCATTCAATATCACAGTAATCCAAGTCTAGGCCCCAACCAGTAATGCTGAAGAAGCTGAAGCTGAATGGTTCTATGAAGAACCTACAGGACCTTTTAGAACTAACACCCCAAAAAGATGTCCTTTTCATTATAGGGGACTGGAATGCAAAAGTAGGAAGTCAAGAAACACCTGGAGTAACAGGCAAATTTGGCCTTGGGATGCGGAATGAAGCAGGGCAAAGACTAATAGAGTTTTGCCAAGAAAATGCACTGGTCATAGCAAACACCCTCTTCCAACAACACAAGAGAAGACTCTACACATGGACATCACCAGATGGTCAACACCGAAATCAGATTGATTATATTCTCTGCAGTAAAAGATGGAGAAGCTCTATAAAGTCAACAAAAACAAGACCAGGAGCTGACTGTGGCTCAGATCATGAACTCCTTATTACCAAATTCTGACTGAAATTGAAGAAAGCAGGGAAAACTGCTAGACCATTCAGGTATGACCTAAATCAAATCCCTTATGATTATACAGTGGAAGTGAGAAATAGATTTAAGGGCCTAGATCTGATAGATAGAGTGCCTGATGAACTATGGAATGAGGTTCGTGACATTGTACAGGAGACAGGGATCAAGA